>MUZH01003520.1:0-15704 GCA_003012965.1 Juglanconis oblonga
GAGGGAGAGTGAGTATACTAATGGGATATGGTCTTCTTTGGTGAGTGGGAGATGATTGATAGGTGATGATGCTCTCTGATGATGACCCAGCGACTTTGTGGACTCACCAGACATGCCATGCCGCAAAGAACTTAAGTAGGTAGGTTAAGGTAGGTAGGTAGAGAATTTTGCCCTGTGGTTTTTGTCACGAGAACAAGACAACCATAGGCAACAATATTTATGTATGTATATATATATATATGTGTGTGTGTGTATGTGTATATGTATGTATGCGTGCATGCATGTGTGTATGTGGGTATCGATATCGTGCCACTCACTCACTCTAAGGCACAACTCCGAAAATCTTCAACAAAGCCAGCGCGGGGACGTATGCCAGGATGCCTCACAAAGAGTAGTGTCAACCAACTGCTGTTGCTTTAATTTTCTTCTTTTGTTTTCGAGACCACTCCCAAAGTCCGCCCCATGGCTACTCATGCGTATAATTTTCATGTCCGTCTAGTCACGTCCAGAATATCCGAAAGCGCGTCCTCCAACTCCAGGCTATATGTGAGGGATGTATGACATGATCAAGCTTCTCGTGTGTCTCGCGTAAACATCGTTGCCTCATCATGCCAATCAGTCGACCGGGAAACTCGCACGACAGTAGGTTGGTTGCAGTTTCTTGGCGCCCCCAGAACGATCCTGCCGTGTTGCCTAACCCTCAAATGCCTCCCTCCCTCCTTTTTTTTTTTTTGGTTGCCTTTCACGCGGATCATCTCAACTTGGGAACGGAAATCCTACCCCGCCTGGCGCCTCAAAGGGGGAGGCTGGCGACCGGGGCGTGTTCCCGGTGGGCGGGTTGATCAGCAGGCTCATGATCTTGGGCGTCAGCTCGTGCGCACGGAACGGCTTGGACACGATATCGTCCATGCCCGAGGCCCTGGCCTCCCCGATCTGCTCGGGCCGCACGTACGCCGTGACCGCGATGATGGGCAGGCGCGCCGTGATCACGCCCAACTTCTCGAGCTCGCGGATCCGCCGCGCGCACGTCGTGCCGTCCATGATGGGCATCTCCAGATCCATCAGGATGATCGACACGTCGATGACATCCTCGTCCTCGGCCATGACGAGAGGCTCGATCCCCGCCGCTGCAGCCGCTTGGTGGTCCCAGTGTTTCGATCGCTGAAGCTTCTCGATCGCCTCCCCGCCGTGGTTGGCAAGGTGTGCTCTGAACCCGTACCTCCGGAGGAGACGTCCCAGAACCTTCTGGTTGACCTCATTATCCTCCACGACCAGCACGTCGACGCTCGACGGGTTGATCACAGGATGAACCGTCGTCACTTCCAGCCCCTCCTTCTGCACCGACGGGACGATCGCCTGTGGTTCGTCGCACTTGCGGCTCTTGATATAAAACGCGAACGTACTGCCCTGGCCCTTCTGGGAGAGCACCCCGATCTGCCCTCCTTGCAGCTCCGTCAGCATCCGCGAGATGAACAAGCCCAGTCCTGAGCCGCCGTATTCGACATGCGTTCGAGGCGATGTCTGCCGGAACCGCTGGAAGAGCATCGCGCGCTCCTCATCCGTAAGACCCGGGCCGGTGTCCGAAACGGACATGTGCAGATTGAACTTTTCGCCGTCGCCCCATTCCACCTTGTCCGTGATGTCCTCTTTCATCTCCATCTCGCCCTGGAAGAACTCGATTCCGGCAACCTGTGCCTGGGACACGTCCTTGGACGCTCCGAGGGTGACCACGATGGACCGCTGTTCCTGTTTCTGGGTGAATTTGATGGCGTTGGTGAGGAGGTTGATCAAAACCTGCTGCAGACGGGCCGGGTCGAGTTTGGCCAGGCGAATGCCCATGTCGTGATAGGACTGATCGATGCGGAACTCAGCCTTGATATTGTTCGAAGCCAGCTCAGCGTCGAACATTCTCAGGCTCGTCTGGATAACCTCGATAGGTTTGGTTATCGTCGGCGTGACCTCAATCATCCGAGAGTCGAGCCTCGACAGAGTCAGAACGTCATCCACGATCCTCTTCTGGTGATTCGCGCACAGAGAGATGGTGTTCGCGGCCTCCAGGCATCCCTCGAGCATCGTCTGCAGGCGTTCGGCAATCTCGGGCTCGCTCTTGCGGTACGCAACGACACTGCTGATGATCTCGTCTGTGCACTGACACAAGGCGCTGAGGGGGTTGCGCATCTCGTGGCTGGTCATGTCGATGAAGTTCTCCTGTTGCCGTTTGAGCTCCATAGCCTCCTCTCTTCGCTGCTTCTGGAAAGCCTCGGCCCACTTCTGCTCGCTGATATCCGTGATGCAGCCGAATATGGCCTTCACCGTCCCCGACTCATCCTTTTCCGGATACGCACTCATCAGAGCCCAGGTCTGGATGGGATGGCCATCCAGCTCGCGAGCTGCCGTGAAGCGGAATTCTTGGATGATGGACTCTTTCTCGTTGATGAGCTTCGCCCATGCTGCTTCAACGACCGGCTTGTCCTCGTCTAAGATACTGTCCATCCAGGTGCGGATCGAGTTGACGCTTCTCGGGTGTCTTGAAATCTCCCACCAAGAATCATTGCAGAAGTTGATATCGCCCTGCGCGTTGGCAATGAAGATGCCGACGGGGGCAAACTCGGCCATGCGAGTAAACTTGTATTCACTCTCCACAGCTTCCTGTGTTCGCTGACGCAACTGTTGCGACAGCTGCTGGCGGTCCAGCGCCGCCATCCGTGCTGCCCGCTGACCACGCTTGATCTCTTCCTCGAACAGAACGACAGATGCCATCGAGGTCGCTAGCTGCCGCGATATCAGATTGATGAAGAGTCGATAGTCATCATTGTACGGCCTCCGTGGGTTAATTCCCAGCACAATGAAGCCAACCACGCTTTCGCCAGTAGTGGGCTGCACCGGAAACACCACGATGGTCCGTGAAGGGTCCCCGAAACCCCTCCACTTAACCCCCTCAATGAGGTGCTGCGGAAGTGACCCGTCGTCCTTAGACAGAACCACCGGAACCGAGGGCTGTGCCATAGACTGTCTCATATACTGTGCAAAGCCCTCGTCGCTCGTCTTCAGATCGATGGAGGATGTTGAGAGAGGGTGGTTCGCGGGTACTCCCAGGGATCCCTCGAGATAAATCTGGGGAGGATTGGTTACGCTGCCGGAATGCATGGATGACATATCGCTCTCCGAGTCTTCCGTGACGGAATAGATCAAGGCGAAGGGGATATCATACTCGTTGTACTCGAGGCCTTTGTGAACTTGGCCCCAGAACTGTTGAACGTCCCGCGCGAGAGCAGTCCTCTCGCCGACCTCTCGCAGTGTGAACATTCTCCTCTCGTTGACTTTTCGACGCGTGTTCTCGAAGGCAGGGTTGTACAGGGCGACGACAGAGCCATCACCGCCGACCATGGGGACCAGCGACCAGTTGAAGAACGTTTCCTCGAGAAACCCATTCCGGGATATGAACAGTCGGTCGTCGTTTTTCATCATAGCCTGGCCGTTGTAGAAAGCAGCGTCAAAACAAGGCTTCAGTTCGTCCCAGATCTCTGCCCATGCCTCCATGTAGCTCTGTCCCATCAGTTTTGGGTGCTTCTTGCCGGCCATCTCGAGGTACGCCTCGTTGTAAATAGCTGTATACTCAGGCCCCCAGTACATGGCAGCTGGGTGAGGGCTTCCCATTACCATGTTGGACATGGTACGGAGGTCTGCGGGCCAGTCTTCTATCGGACCTAGCGGGGTATCCTCCCATTTTATCGACCGTGCGAATTGCATATGAGGCGACATACCTGGAGGATACGGTTAGCTCAGACGCACTTGTTTGTCCCAACCCGAGGTCAGCCAGAAGGGGTATCCCGTAGAAAGGATTGCTCTAGGAAACCAATCACCTCCTACGGGGACCAACTGTCCTCCTCTGCAAAGATACCCGCTGTCTTGGTAACATGAGCGAAGAGACAAGAGCTTAAGAGGGAACATTTACCACTGATGTCAGATATCCTTGTCCAGTCGAACGTCTGGATGAGGTCTGGTCCCGATTTACCCATGTCTAATTCCTGCGACTGTATCACCGGCGTGTCCGGCCTCAAATCACCTAGATCCCGCGGCTCTGAGTGAGCCCGACGACCGGCGGTCACTGTGTGTTCCGGCTCAGCATCGCCGAAGTAATCCAGATCGCTGAGGGCTCTCTCTCTCCCAGGGGTGTGGGAGTCTCGAGCAGGTGTGGGTCCGCGAGATCGTTGTTCCAGGATGGATGTTGCGCGTGCCGGAGGGGCTGGCGATGTCGGCGTGATGGAGACGGCAGAGTTGCTACCGCTGACGAAGCGGAAGCGGTTGGCGAGGGTAGAGCAAGTCCAGGTGATGCCGCCATAGGACAGAGACGGCAGGCACACATCCATGGACCGGTGGTCCCTGACAAAGCTCACAGCCCACGACTTGAACCTGGAGAAATCGCTGCTGGGCTCTGTGCTCTGCGTAATCAGCTCGTGGATACCCTGGGAGGCCCGGAGCGCGGCGTTGACGAAGAGCAGCTTCAGTGGACCCGGGCCAAAATTGGACGAGTTGGATAGGTCGATAATGAAGGTGGGCCTCTCGTCTGCTTCCAACAGGTCAATGACGCTCAGCCCCTGGAGATCTCGCAGCTCGGGAGGAAGCTGGCGGCCGTCACCGCTCCGGGAGGAGACGCTGTCGGATGCGGTACTGCTGGGCGTGCTCATACTGTGGCCCCTGGCAGGACTGGCGGAGCTGGCATGGCCCTTTGGGAGCTTGACGGTTCGGACAGCACCCTGTTCGTCGCGCAGCCGGTTCAACATGGCCCCTGCAGGCTCCGCGGCCGAGAAACTGGGAGGTCGCCTAGGCATAAACGGTCGGGTGGACGAACGGGAGAAAAACAAGGGTGAGACTCCGCTAGCCAAGGGGAGGGCCTCCGCCGGTGTCTGGGGAGGAAGGATGTGACTGAGGTCGATCCTGCCGGGGGGAGGTCGACGAGGCTTCTTGGCCGGAATGCAAAACGTATGGTCGATATTGCTTGTGTCGACGGAGCGCTTCCTGTCTGGCCGGGAAGGAGGGCTTGGACGAGTCACGGGTCCGCTCTCCGGCGGCTTCCAGGCGTGGGCGGGTCTCGCGGTTGGGGGCTCGGCCTGGAAGGCGTTTTCTGGCGGGACGAGGTTGGCAGGAGAGCAGGGCACACCTACAGCCGACTGATCGCGAACGACGGTGGCAGCTGTCAGACCATAATGACCGATGTCGTGCTGCTTGACCAGCTCCGTGGCTAGGCGGAGGGCGTCGTCGGAGGGCTGTACGTTCCTACCGCGCGCAAAGTGATGTGGGCGTGGAACTGCAGTCGGGGCCACAGCCGGAGGCAAAGCCGAACAAGACGTGGAAGTGGGCGGCCGAGTCTTCAAGGGACGATTCTGCACGGTTCCCACGGCGCTTGCAGACAAGGCACCTTTCGTCTGATCGTCGATGCCCAAGACCGTAGTACGTGGCAAGATGTTATTCTCCAAATGCATGAAGGAGGAGGAAGATACTGAGGACTGTCGACCCAACGTATGTCAGTCAACGGACCCGTCTTGCGTGCAACACTGAAGTGGCAGTAAGAATGGATAAGGGGGGCCGAAGGAGCACGACAGGCCGGGAAAAGGATATTTTGCACGCGTCGATCGCTAGACCGCAGCGAACGATGGGGACCGTTGATGCGGCCAGGGGTGGGAAGGGCCCCGGGAGGGAGGAAGAGCCAGGGGGTATGTTGAGCAGAGCAGGGCACGGCAGAGCACAAGGTAGGGAGGGCTAGGCTGGGCTGAGCTGGGGCTTTGGGCCTGGGAGGGGGGGGGGTTGATGCAGCTCTCATACAGCATTCGGAAGAGGTGATATCTGGGCCATGTCCCCAGGAGGCAGAAACAGAAACAGAACGACCGAGAGTCGAACAGATCGGATCCTAATGACCGGATGATGCCAGCACAAGAGCACAAAGCGTGTCCCTCGTCTTCGGCTTTTGAGACCACGGGATAGTCACTGGAGGTGCCCCTGCCTGAGCAAGGCCAAGCACTCCGACGACGAAAGACGTCCTGCCGTTTCGGATGGTCTTGGGACTGTCTGTGGGACACGATTTTTAGGGCCGGAACTAGGCCTGGCGGAAGGAAGCGCAGAGCCGGCCTATAGGAGCGGGTGGTGCTCAGGCTGGTGCTCAGGCTGGTACGCGGGCCTACCTTGGCGTCCCGAGTCCGCCGCGATAGACCGTTGAAAAAGCAGCCGCTGGTGGCTTTCACAGATCATCAAGAACCGTCACTTCCGTAGCGTGCGTAGCGGAGTCGAAGGGGGGAAAAACGGCCGAAGATGGGAACTTGGACGGGCCTGGGGAGAAGGGGTGTACCTTTTGGGAGAGGGTCCCTTTTTTTTTTTTTTTGCCTTCTTGTTGTTTGCTCCTCCTTTTTCCTTCTTCTTTTCCCCTCCCAAGACGAATTCGGCCGCCTGTCAAGTAGGAATGATCAGTTTGAGGTTAGAGGGCAAGGCCGATACGAGATGATACGTGACAAGACGGCGATGGTGATGGAGAATGGCCAGATCTGCCCATGAAGGCAAACTACTGCAGTCTGCAGAAGAGGTCGAAGGGAGCACGGGTTGGGCGGACAGAGTCTAGACTTTCAGGCTCGCGGGTGTGTGAGGTTGAAAACTGGGGTTGTTGGATCGTTGTGGGGTGGCCTGTTTGCTGCTGCGCTTGCCGCAGTGCCGTAGTATAGACAAGTATAGACAGGGATTTCGTGCGGCGCATTGAGTGCGACGAGGTCGAGGTCGAGGTCGAGGTCGAGGTCGAGGTCGAGGTCGGGGTCAGGGTCGAGGGTCGAGGGTCGATGATGGGAAGATGGTGTTACAACTACGGAGGCTGTTTGAGAAGGGATCAAGAATCTCCAGTCGGACCAAGCTACACATATGAGTCCTCCATACACAAGCTCGACAGGGGGAGGGGGTGTCTATCCGTATACGACTGACTGCTGCAAGAGAGACACTGTCTCAAAGCCACCCGTGGACAGCTGCAGCTATGACGATGGGCACGAGCTCGTCTGGACTATCCTTTCGTACTTCGGGGATACTACTACACACGCAGACACACGCAGACACACGCAGCCAGCATCAGACAGTCCGCGCGCCTCTCTGATCGTGATTCGTGCCACGGCCTCTGTATTTCAAAGCAACCTTAGCTGGCCATCGAACGTTGCGTCGGCCTCGGCTCGAGAAATTTTAGCCAGGAATGAGTTTATTGGCTTCTCTTCGCTAGAAGCCTTCTACTATTTTAGCACCAACGTTAGCAACACGCGCCACCTACCTGTACGCTCCGTGCGCTCTTCTTATACCTCTCCAACTCGCTTCACCATCATGCGTAGAGCCGTTTTCGTGGCTGCTGTGAGCAACGCTTCACTTCACACATAGCAACATAGTAACTGTCTAAGTCGGTCGAGGCATGAAAAGAGACCCACACCTCGGCACATGCACGCGTCTTCTGAGGATCGACTCCCAAGGTTGAGAAAATCCGTGTCGCTTTCAGCGATCCAGCGGCACGAGTCAAAGCCCAGCAGCCCCGTTGCCGATCTCGTGGGCCCAGACCGGTCCATGTAAGCCCAGAGATTGCGAGGCTTGGGGATTAGGGTGTGTGGGTGGGTCGCTCTTCATGCTCCTCAGAAGTTCTTGTGCATTCTATGGAGCACCACGGTCCCATCGGACATAATTTTCAGACGAAGCGGCTCGGCATCGTGGGCGTCCAGCTAGCTGTCCAGCTAGCTGTCCTCATTTCTGTGCCCGAGTCCGTCGCGTGAGCTGGGGCCGAGCATCTCTGGCCTTGCTCCCGGGCCGCCGAAATTCCTGTGAGAGTCTCAGCTTTACCACTTCCCTGGGCCGCAAGAATCCGATGGCCGGGCCAAGATTGCCATCGATTCCAAGATCAGCCCCGCGTGGCTGGCCACGAGGCTGGCTAAACGAGAGTCCCAGTCCGAGCTCGCGGGCTCGGGGGCTCGAGGCTCGAGGCTGAGGCTGATGAGGCTTCTCTTCTGATGCCGGCGCCCCCACGGATCACGGCGCCCCGGACGCCCAAGAGGCTTGAGCACATGTCAGCTTGCAGCCACGGCTGAGCAGATCCGACGACCGCCCACAGGGTGACAGCTTGCAGGTAGCTTCCGTCGGAGCAGGCTGGCAGGCTGGCAGGCTTGCGTACCGGTCTGGCATAGTGGCGGTAGACGTCGTGACGACTGAAGCCATCAAGAGACGAAACAAAACGATGGAGGAGAGTGGGCCTTTCAACTCATCTTCACAAGAATGAAATATATAATTTACAATGGCTGTTTGGGTCCTGACGCCGTGGAAGACCTGGAGACCCGAAGACCTACAGACCTGAAGACCTGGAGACCTGAAGACCTACAGACCTGAAGACCTACAGACCTGAAGACCTACAGACCTGAAGACCTGCAAGGCCAAGTTTGGGAGGTGAAAACGATTTCATTTCTTGCGTACTCCGTCCGGAGATACTTGGATATACTTGTACTTGGTACATATCTACCAATATAGACGCAGCGCACGTCACTCCATCACACCGCACTTCAGACCCCTTGCCGCGCTGATCGGCAGCTCTCCCGTCAGCCACAAGAAGGGTGCCATCGCCATCGCCATCGCCATCGCCATCGCCGCCGGACGGAGAAATCCAATCCTCGCCGAATACGCACCAGTCATTGGCTGCACCACCCGCTCAGACCGGCCAATCCCGCTGTCCTTGGTCTTGTCCGCTCGGCGGCTACGCTTGTGGTGCCTCGTCTTCCGATTGGATCCCTCCCGCCCCATCTGCGCTTTTCTTCCTGGTTCGCACATGCAGGTGCATCATCGCCTCGCAGCGACATTGGCTGCTGAGTGGTCGCAGCAGCAAGAATGGGCGCCTCCAGCAGGTGAGTGTGACATTTGATCACGGCGGGGGGTGCGGTAAGGGTGTCCAAAGTAGGTCGTTTATAATCGCAGAGAGGAGGGGGCGGAAACGACCTCTTCGTCTCTCCTCCTCTCTCTCGAGTGGACCACCATCTTCATGATACTTTGCGCTCGCCGATATCACCGTGCGGGCTTTCCGATGTGAGATTCTAGTGCGACTGCTGCAAGTCAGCGCACCGATAAGCACACCAAAATCCAGCAACGACCAGAAGAAGGCCGACGAACAGGTCCAAGGAATCTCCTAATCCGATCACCACCACCCAAGCCCAACCTCGCTCAACACAACCCGTCCAGAATGCAGAGACGAGTCAAGCACTGGAATCCGGAGCGGAACTGGAGCTACAAGCCCTTCAACCGCAAGTGGAGGAGGCGAGCGCCCATGTTCTGGATCATGCCTTTCGAGCTGGCCGGCACCGTCGCCCTGCTGGTGCTCTTCGCCATCGCACAGCCAGACCTGTTCCGGACCCAGTTGTGGACGGTCGGATACGTCTGGGGCTTCAATTCGAATCCCGACATCATCCTCTACGCCAAGGCGAACCACCAGCCTGCNNCAACCACCAGCCTGCGCCCCGTGATCAACACCAGCTCCACGTGGAGTCTGAATTGCCTCGTATCACTGATGATGCCGCGCGTCTTGCTGATGCGATAGTGGATCCAGTGGTCCGCGATCTGACTGATCGCCTCAATGCGCTGGGCCTCCTCATAGCCGTCCGCCATGGCCGGCCGCGGTATGTTGTCCCCGAGCACGCCCACCACTCGCCGGTGGGTCATGGCCAAGCTCTCCGGTCCCAGGTCCCACGTGAGCTCCTCGAGCGACCTGGTTGTCTTTTGGAGAATTTGGTGCTTCAGGAGCCACCCGGCGAGCTTCTTCTGGCGGTCCTGGAGCTTGGTGAGTTCGCGAGCGCAAAATAGGGCGATGATGGTCCTTTCCACGCGGTCAGTCGCGTGGAAAATGGCTTTGACGGGGCGAAGACTGCTTTCGAGCAGACTCAGATAGGTCTCGGTCTGCCGTATGAACATCGCTCTTTTGATGCGATGTATCCCATCCCTGTCCTGGGGCGAGGTCGCCAGTGTTGTCGAGCGCCAGAGCATCTGAGCCCGTTCTTCGGACAGCGGCCAGCTTGGTGGCTCGCCCATAATCAGTACAGGATAGAGATGCTCGGCCAGCCTCTTCGGACAGTTGTCCCTGAGAAGCAGCGAGACCACCACGTCGACGTTATCGATCAGTCCGCGCGATAATATGCCCGCTGTGGGGGCATCGAGCGTATAGAGGCACTGTTTCAGCAAGTAGGTGAACAGCTCCACACTGGTGCCCACCCTCTCTTGGATGGATCCAACAAAGACCTTGACTGCATCCTTGACACGGCTAAAGCTCAGAAGCCCCGAGACGAGAACCTCGTATATGTCTTGACCCCGTGAAGGCCGCTCGATGACCCAGTTCGCCTGCAGAGACGTGGTCACCTCCGGCTGCCTCGCCCACTGATGGAGCGCTGGGACCTTCACCACATCCTCGTACCACCTCCGCCTTATGAGCATGCCCCGGTTGTCAATGGCCATCATGCGACGGATAATGTGGTAGAAGCCCTGGATATCTTTTTTGCGTTGGTAGTGGAGCAGGAGACCAACCACTGTCTGTGGCGTGGGCCGAAGGCGGCTGTCTTCGAGGAACGACTCTGCCACAATGTCGACAAGATTGTGCTGCCTTTTCCTCGTGAACCCCAGGAGGAGGAGGTTATAATGATGAATGCTCGGCGGTACAGGGCAGACGAGTAGGTTGTAACAAATCTTGGCGACCTGAAATTTAGGCTTGTCGCTCCTATTTTTACCCCACGCTTCAAAGAGTATCCGGATCTTGTCGGCCAACTGGTCTCGGGCCTGCTTGGTGACACTAAGGTCGACGCTCGGGTGGTTGTATTTCGGATAGCCCTCGGAGCGAAGCATACGAATCGCGGTCCAGGCCGAGTCCAGGCTCTCAAGATTTCGCCGAGCGCGTTCTGGGTCGCGCGGGAACTCGTCGTAGTAGGACTGTATGATCAGACGGTCGACCATCTTGTTGATCATGTGGTGGTACTGCGCAAATTGGAGATTTGTCAAGGGCTCTCGCTTCTCAATGCTGTGTTCCTCCTTCTGTTCCTGCTCGACAGCGATCTGGATGGCAGCAAGATTTGGTCCGAGGTAGTTGGCGTAGCGTTTGCCCAGCTTCTCTTCAGGATCGTAGCTGTGGTGGATCGCTCGTAGAAAGATGTAGAGGTTTCGCTTGGTGCCTTGGTGCCTTGCGAGTGCTTCGTCTGTATCACAGATGGAGTTCAAGGCCTCAATAGCACCCATTGGCACCCAAGGGCGCATCTGGCCCAGGACGGGTTGTGGGGGCAAATCGACATGCTGCCTCGAGAACGACGAAAGCTCGCTCAGGTCTGACGGGTCCTTCCGTGTCTCCTCGACGTTCGTGTCCAGTGCCTCCAGGGTTCGTCCATCTTCGCCGCCGTGCTCGACGCTGGTGGCGGTGTCGGAGAGAGTAGAGTACAGGGCCGTGTAGGTTTTGCGGCGGCGGTTCACGGCGGCGGTGGTGCGTCTTATTGCGCTGTGAGAGACAAGGTGTGTGCAGGGTCTGCTGGAGCAAAGGGGAGCTTGGGCAGCTCGGGACCAGAGCGATTGCATGTCAAAGGCATGGCGGACAGGCGCACCGGCTGCTTCGTGGGTCGCAGGTCAGGCGTGTTGGTCGTGGGAGGAGTGAGGTCGTACGAGATCGATGTCTGGAGGCGCGTGTGCTCCAAGAATCAGCGTCATGATAAATTGTTACATGGGCTGCACCAAGCATAGCTCCAACAAGACCCCATGATCCCTGCGCTCCTCTATGGAACCCCGCCAACCGGTTTCTAGAAGACTGCCAGACTCTACCTATGTACTACTAGTACTACGACAACTCGACTGCGACTCTACAACAAGGCCAAAGGACTCAACCTCCGTTGTGTTCTCTCCTTCTAAGATGTATGCTCTCAGTGTGACAGCTGAGCTGGGCGGGTAAGTGCCCCCAGGGTCCTCCTCAGAGGATCTCACTGAAGAATCTTACTGACAATGGGACAGGGTCACTGGCCTTCGTCCGGACGACTCTGAGGCGAATCCTTACTGGTACACTTTCCAGGTCCAGTGCACATCATGCAGAGAGACTCATGCAAATTGGGTCGGCGTCAGCCGTTTCGTATGTGCTAGCCCTTGGCTGCCTCCGTGGCCAGGGACATTCTGCTAAGTTGGTCTTCAGGAGCAAAATGAAATGAGCGGCAGCCGAGGCGAGGCCAACTTCGTCTTCAGGTGCAAGAACTGCAAGGTAGGCATGGACAGCCCGGAAGGGCAGCACACACGTGTCCGGAAAATACCGATCATCGTTTCTCATGGATGAACTCTCCATAGCGCGAGTCTTCTGCAACCATCAAGGAGGCACCCAAGGCGTACGAGCAGTCTGAGCCGGCCAAGCCAAAGAGCATTCTCGAGTTCGACTGCCGTGGACTCGAGTTCACAGGCTTCAAGCCGGATGTAGGTAGCCGGAGATGGTGTCCTTGCTATCACAAGACTGACATGGAACAGGGCGAGTGGCTTGCCGAGGGGGTTGAGTCTGGCACAAAGTTCACGGCCATCGATCTGACAGACGGCGAGTGGTTCGACTATGATGAGAAAGCGGGTGAGGAGGTCAGCATCAAGGACATCAAGTGGGAGATCAAGAGAGCATAAGCAGAGACAATATAATGGAAAATGACCTCCCTACCTAGGTACCCATGGAAGAAGAGGGCCGGCTAGTGGTGGTGTGATCCCGTGATCGTTTGGAACTCTACTCTCAAGAAACCTCAGTGTCGGGAATATATTCAAAACATGGAGGTCTTTGCCGTCGCGGAGGTTACGATCGCTTCACGGAATGCAAATCTCGAAACCCTCGAGGACGTACGTGTAGCTGCTTTTGTATAGGAGTCAGGGGTCTATTTGCAGTATGAGTTGGCGGCGGACGATGCGCACGCCCACGTTCGGGAGCTAACAAAAACCACACACTCACCAACTGGAACACCTCCCGACACGCTCCAACCGTACCGTGGGACACCCATCCAGCACGCACACAACACAACACAACACTCCCGCAGCAAATCCAAGATGTTGTCCCCAAACATATCCCGGCAGGTCCATTTCCTCAGCGACGCAGCCCATCTGCTCTCCCAGTCCGCGCCGGGAACATCCGCCTTTCTCATGAGCCGGCGCAACGAGCTGCTCGTGGAAAACGACATGCCGATATCTGATACTCAACGACAACATGTCTGCAGCTGCTGTGGCCACATTATGATCCCAGGCCAAGGCGATACTCTCCGGATCGAGTCAGACAAGGCCCTGCGGTCCTTCAAGACGGCGAAGTCGTCACGGCCTCGGAAGATCTCTACAGCCTCTGCCTCTGCCTCTGCCTCAGCGCCAGCGCCAGCGCCCACGCCGGCCTCGCGAACGCGCGCCAGGCCTGAAGGCATATCGAAAGTCTTGACCTGCGGCAACTGCTCCAGACAGACCAGACTCAAGCTGGAAGGTCCGAGCCGTATTTCGAGATCGAGGAAGGCCGCGCAGCCAAAGGCTGGCCCGGACAAAGCCTCGCAAGCGTCTACTGAGCCGGTCAAGTCCTCGGCCAACGCCAGCAGCAAGAAGAGGGCAAAGAACCGCAAGGCCGGGCTTCAGGCTCTGCTAGACCAGAAACAGGGACCCGCTTCCTCTTCAGGCTTCGGGCTCAGTCTCTCTGACTTCATGAGGAAGTAAGAGTCTCGTGAGATGAGTCACCGGCCATAAGAAAGACGGGACCCCTGGATTTCACAAGCCAGGCGTCGCGAGAACCTTCCCCAAGCTACTGGCCCCCTCTATGACATAAGCTGGCAATGCCCCGCGATTATATCATTGCCCCTCTAAAATTTTCGACTCGATAGTTGACGTCTTGCGACAACACAACAACATTACCTCGCATACGTTATCAGAATCAACATGTCTTCCGACCCGCCACAGACAAACGGTTCCACCAACGGCCTCAGCTCCACCGAATACTTCCAAGCCATCGGCCAGCAAGTCGACCAGGTCGCTCCCGTCACCAATGGCGCCGAGCCGGCCGACGACGATGTCAAGCCCGTCGACGAGATAGAATCTCTCTGCATGAACTGCCACGAAGATGTCAGTATATCCCACCATGACTATCCCCCACCTACCAACCACAAAGGCTGCTAACACACCCTCCACAGGGCGTCACCCGCCTCCTCCTCACCAAGATCCCCTACTTCCGCGAAATCATCATAATGTCCTTCTCCTGCCCGCACTGCGGCTTCCAGAACAACGAGATCCAAGCCGCCGGCTCCGTCCAGCCCAAAGGCACTCACTATGAGCTTCGCCTGACCTCCATGCCCGACTTTGGCCGCCAGGTCGTCAAGTCCGACTCAGCCACCGTGAAATTCATTGAGCTCGACCTCGAGATCCCAGCCGGCAAGGGGCAGCTGACGAACATCGAGGGCCTGCTCTCCGGCGTGGTAGACGACCTGGAACTCGGGCAAGAAGCTCGCAAGGAGCAGCAGCCAGATGTCTACCCCAAGATTGCCGAGATCATCACCAAGGCGCGCGCCATGCTCGCCGGCGACGCCTTCCCCTTCCGCGTGTACGTCGACGACCCGGCCGGCAACAGCTGGATCCAGCCGGACCCGCGCGATGGTGTAGGCAAATGGGAGAAGCGCGACTACGAGCGCACCCCCGCGCAGAACGAGGCCCTCGGGCTTAGCGACACGGCCGCGCCCAGCGGCGACGGCACGATCCCGCTGCAAGGCCAGGGCCGCCTCAGCGAGAACGAGGAGATCCTCCCCGACGAGGTGTACAGCTTCCCCGCGAGCTGCCCGGGCTGCATGCATCCGTGCGTGACGCACATGAAGATGGTGGACATCCCGCACTTCAAGCAGGTGGTGCTGATGAGCACCGTGTGCGACGCGTGCGGATACAAGAGCAATGACGTCAAGACGGGCGGGGCGATCCCGGAGAAGGGAAAGAAGATCACCCTCCGCGTCCAGACGCCCGAGGACCTGGCGCGTGACATTCTCAAGTCCGAGAGCTGCGCCCTCGAGTGCCCCGAGCTGCAGCTCGCCGTCAACCCCGGCACGCTGGGCGGGCGCTTCACCACCGTCGAGGGCCTGCTTACGCAGGTGCGCGACGACCTGCGGAGTCAGATCTTCGAGACGGGCGGCGGTGGCGACGGCCTGGACGGCGCGGAGAAGGCACGGTGGACGACCTTCTTCGAGGTGCTGGGTGAGGCGGTCCGCGGCGAGCGGCAGTTCACCATCGTGCTGGCTGACCCGCTCGCGAGCAGCTACGTCCAGAGCATGGCGGACGACCCTTCGGTGCCGGATGCGCAGATGACGGTGGAGGAGTACACGCGGACGGAGGAGGAGGAGGAGGATCTGGGGTTGCGGGATATGAAGGTCGAAGGGTATGAGGCCGATGCGGAGGAAAAGAAGGAGGAGGGCGCGGAGACGGCGAGTTCATGAGGGAGGCTTGTTCGCTCTTCTAGCGGTATGATGATCAGAGAAGAGCCATGGGATGAAAGGCGCCCAGGAAAGGGGAGAAAAAAAAAACCAAAAAAAAACCCAGAGACGGCGCTGTTTGCATGGTTTTGGTCCGTGATGCATTATTAAGAGATACCAGGAATGAAAAGACATGAATTGAACGCACTCTACTTGTCCTCCCTCTCCTCCTGCCCTTGACTTTGTCTGCATTGAGCGCGT
>MUZH01003521.1:0-15725 GCA_003012965.1 Juglanconis oblonga
GAGTAACGTTTCTTGTACTTAACCTCGTTTCCTGTGCCCATGCTTTGTGGTACAGAAACACTACTAGTTGTTTTTCTCCCCCTTTTTCTTCTTCCTTTTTCTTCCGTTTCCCTTTTGGGGGGGAGGGGTTTGGGGGGGAGGTTGCAAAAGCTTTATTAGTATGAATTGAAGTATGAGTACTGCAGTATGTAACTGCTGAGACGAACCGTATGTGAGGAGATGGACGAGCAATGAATAGCTGGTACACAGCAAAGTGGAGCTAAGCATCGCTGAAATGGGTGTATTGAAGCGTGTAGAACAAAAGACACTATCGTGAAGTAAGAGCTTTGAAAGGCTAGATATAGCCGTGGAACCCTAACCTTGGCGTGATTCACCACAACTGCGTACCTAATGCAGTTCAACTATACCTGCAGTTAAACCAGCTCATGGCATAAGCATAAGGAAAATATCTTTCCATACGGTTCTTGGGCACGCTAGGTCGCGGAAAGCATATCGGAGTTGAAAGACATGGAAATCATAATTCTTCAAATACTGTGAGCAAACTGCGATGGTACAACTGTTACAAAGCTGATGCTGGTTGCAGACGCCGGCTTAGAGGCTCTGGCGGAGGCAGTGCTTAAAGGTACGCTGCCGGGCCGGGCCTTCGGGCCGGCTAGTTGACATCCGACCTAGAGCTACAGCTGGTCTTGAACATTTTTGGATGAATACATTCTTCACACACCACTTGGACGAATTGCATCCGCCCTAGAGATCTGACCGGGAGCAATGTGCGCCGTGGAAGCTCAAGTACCCCTGCAGGACTGCGCCCCAGCCTGATTTTTCATGTTTTATCTCGTGTTTGGGGCGCCCAACCGGCAGTATCATATCTGCAGCGTGCGATCCTTCTAGACTCGGCGCTTCTGATCTGGCCAATATCTTAGCCGCCTCATGATTGTGATATCCTGTCAACCTGTCAAAAGTCAGAGTCGGGCTTGGCCAACATCTCCAACTTCAGTTTGATCGCTTTCGGACCTGGCATGACAAGCATCTGACACTTCCTCGCCGCAATCATGAGCTCGGGTTTGGATGAAGGATTGAGGGGGTTCATCAGCTACACGATAACCGAACACATATCGAATGAGCTTATATGTCAATGACTCCCTATGACGGAGTGAAACGTACGGGTGGACGTAGATCACCCGTTGATCTAAACAACGTTCTTGATCTTGGCAGCCTCGTTCAAGGGACGAGATCTGGCTGACAGGCCAAAAGCGAACACTATGTCCGCCTCCATCACCGCGCCCGTCGCAGCCCTGACGACTATATTCACGCCGCCATGTTCAATATCATGGCTGCTGACAACCAACAAGAACCCTTCTCAATATCCGTCCTTCCCAACCACAGGGCCCACCTTCTGCGATCCTCCAGCCTGGGCCACGAATATTGCGGACAAAGGCTTCCAGTACTACTCCCCTGCCATATGTCCAAGCGGTTTCGAAGTCGGGCCAAGCTGCCAGGTCACCAAGACGAGGACGACCGAGGGATTCCCGGCTGTCAAGGCTGGCGAGACCGTCGTTTATTGTGTCCCGAGGTAAGGAAGTGACCATATATGTACTTGTTGCTGCGAAAGGGCATTCGCCGCTGACTCGAGCTTTTGTTGGCATATAATAGCGGCCAATCTTGCACGACTGATATGACGGATTTCCGCGGCGGGGTATGGGGAGCAACGAGCGGTGGCAAGAAGGTCTTCACTATCGGGCCAGCTCTGCAGATCCGTTTCCAGCAGTCAGACCTGTCATCTCTCGAAACTCATCCCCTAACGCCAGGCTTGACACTATCTGCTGTTGGGTCGGTAGCCGGTTCATTTACTGCTGCAGTAATTGCGACCTCAACATTGACAACAGCTGGTAGTGGCGGATCTACAATCGTTGCAACACCTATAGTCACGCCGCAACCAACAGTATACACCACAGTCTCTGCCAATAGATCAGTCACTAAGACCCACACTATATCGGAGACTATCAGTGCTTTGCCGGGCTCCAAACTCGACGCCAGTGGATCAGGGATCGGAAACCAGAATTCCCTAGACACAGGATTAGTCGCTGTGGTGATCTTAGCCCTCCTCGCCACGTTTGCCGCAATTTTCTTTATTCTTTACCGAATAAAACACTCACGAGGGCGGCGCTGTTGGGGATTCCCCTCTAGAGCGCAGAGTGACGCGGTGCCTGTTGGCTTGGGAGTTTGGATAAGGAGACATGCCAGCGACTTGGAAGAACACTCAAGACACACAATCCGGGTTCCCATTCGACAAGTTGATCCCGTTGAGCTGGATTGTGAAATGACATCTCCTTTGAAAATCCCGGGAATTGAGAGGTCACTGGGCTCCAAACATAACCCAGCTGAACTGGAAGCGGACCGGGCGCAGAGACTCTCGCAACGGGCCAGTTGGATATCAAGGATGTTGTCCGGAGTCACGCACTCCTCGATATCTACGCGGTCTTCATCATGGACCCAGAGATCCCTGGCGAAATCTGGTGATTGGGAGATGTTCGCCCAGGAGAAAGCCGACAGAGCAGACAGGGGGCCAGGGGCGTTGACAACGTCTGAAACCGCACGCTCTCGACCAACTACGACGTCCTCATATTTCAGTGATAGTGACAAGCTATTTGGAAAGTTTGGAACTCCCAGGGAACTACCAAAAGTGCGAAGCTTCGACAGACTCAGTGAGGGTACCTTCGGCAGGGTGATAGTCCACGGGCGCTCTTCCGGCTCAAGCCCCAGCAGAAAGACGTAAGAGTCCCTCTTTGAGAGTCCATCAGCCTGTGCAAACGCTAGATCTCAGCAGTAAATACAGTCACAAATACAGTTACAAATACACAAAGATTCAAAACCAAGAAGGGTGGATTCCCGCTCGTCGTTGCCTGTTCTACAGTAGTGGGTTACGGTACACGAGAGGATCTTGGGCTGGTCATAGCAAGCCACCATCTAACAGTGTCTCTTTGCACCCTTGTCTACAACGCGTTCAGACAGTTCTAGCTTATCGACTTCTGACCGTTCGTGGACCGCGTGATCGAGCTGTTTGAACCAAACTCTGCGTTAAATATATATATATTACTGGAGAATTAGCTGATTATAGCCTCAACAGAGAGGATTAAAATCGAAGAGGCGATAAAGATCATATTCCATATCTGTCAACTGGAAAGCGAAGTCTTTGTAGCGGGCGGGCTGAGTAGTGGCAGGTGCGACCGCACCGCGAGTCTTTATATATAGCTAACTTGCCGCTGTCCGTAACGGAGACTTAAGACTCTTACGTTCCTCTCCATCATCAATTTATCTCATTGTGCCGGCCACAACCATCCCCTCTACTATAGACGACTCTCCCATGCTCTCCAGATCTCGATGACAACTATTTTAGTATGGGAGCCAGATCAACTCGTCATCTCGCGGTCTGGCTATTATAGTTATAAAAGCTAGACGGGAATTCGATGGCCAGACCAGTCTATACGTGCTATTTCAATGAAACCGCGCTGTTCGCGGGTGACGTGCCTTAGGTACGAGAACCGTCGACTTCACCAACGGCCTCTGCACGCGGATTACCTACGCTCAGAAAACGAGCATGCATTATACCCGAACGCAGTAGGACATGCCTTGAGGATCATGCAGGAAAGAGGAGAAACCAAAAAAAAAAGTTGAAGTGGTTGGTGAGTGCTGGGAATCAGATTGATTTGGTTATCCTAGTGCTGGTTGGCCCCCCCCCCCCGAATACCAAGCACGGGCTCTCACGTCAACGCGCCGGTACACACCGGATGCACTACTCCCCGCCGACCGGTAGGCCGTTGTTGTTGGCCAGCCAAACAGGGGAGAAACTGATGATGAAGAGGGAAAAGCTAAGCCTCTGCCCCGGTCGTGATGAAATAGGTATCAACACACCACCGTACCTCCATCGCTCCCGCCGCTACTACACCGTCCCAGCGGTCCTGGACGATCTTGCCATCGACTATATCGCCATGACGAAGCAGTGCTTGAAACGGCTAGGCAAGTGGCGGAGAGCGTGGAATGAGGAGCTCTTTGCGAGAGGCGAGAGGCCCAGACATGTGAAAGCACATGTAGCCAACGGCGACTCGGACGACGGGAACGACAGCAATGCTTCGGGGTTCATGCCGATGGTGCTTGATGGCGATGGTCGCGGTGAGCGAGGCTAGAAGACAGGGCTAATTCAACAATGAGGCCGGCGAGGGAGTGGTCAATACCGGTAGGCGCAAGAAGGATGGAGGCGTGCTGGGTGTTGGGAGCAAAGTGTTGAGAGCACTAGACACGAGTTTAGCAGTGCCAGATCGAAGGGTGAAAGAGCGATAGAGCGTTGGCAATGATTCTTGATCTCCAGCATATCTGATTTTTGAGTGGAAGGTGCCATTAGAGACGCAGACAGACTCTGAAGTCCATTGCTTGCGTGAGCTTCCTCAATGGCTGAGTATGCAGCTTGACCACCATCCATCAATAAGGAGTGAGGACAAGTACCATCACAGCTCTTGCACCTGAAGATAACAGGTTGACCACAGCGACCAGGCCCAAGGCAAGATCAGAGCACGGATTCCAGCGAAATGGAGAGCACAAAGCCAATCCACCCCACCCATGCTCTGGTTTCATGCAGATGAGCCCGTAGTTGTCATAGCCGGTCGACCACCTGAAGAGCGATGTCTGACGGTGCTGGCATCGAACACCATCGCTCCCACGCTAGAATGGGCGGTCCAGGGAATGAAGGCAACCAAACCCACATCTGCGTGGTGCCACCGAGGCCTCTTTCGAGTTGGCTTGTCCATCACCGTCCAGGTTGCCATTCTTGCGCGGGAAACCAACACGCCGAAGGCGGCCCAACCTTCCACGCCGCTCATCACGGAAGCATCTCTGCGCTTCCTGTCTCCCAAGGTTCTTGAGATGAGGTGGCACAAGACATACTCTGTCTTGCTGCCCTGGCATCTCCACGCTCAACCCCCCCTCCCCACACCCCCACCNNGTCGACCACTCATGACCACTGACACATCTTGTGTCCAGAACACAAGCAATGAGGTGGGCGCGATACCGCAACCGTGGAAGACACTCGGCAAAAGCTCTGCGCTCCAACGCCTCTTTGCTCGTCAATTGACTCTGGCCATCTGTCTCTTTCTCTTCTTCATATACACGTAGCGCGGTGACACCCGTCATCCACGCGTACAGGGTTGGTGGTGCGCGTGTCCCCTCTAGATCTTGCCCAAGGGCCCGGACAGGTCCCTGTGCCCCGCGAAACACTTTCAACGTGTTCGACGAACAACACGTCGGATCTGTCCAGCTTTACTCCCCGTACCTGGACACAACCGGAACCTGTCTCGCCCCCGCAATGGCCTGCGAGATTCTGTCCTGTATTGTGTGTCTCGTGCATCTCATCTGCGCACGTGGTGCATGTGCCATATATAGCCCAGCCTCTTGCGCAGCGTATCACAGTGAAACCGCTCATATGAGGAACCCGCTGGTTCCCTCCCCAGATTCCGAGATCCTAAACGTATGAAAAGCCCTTGAACTGCAAAAGGGTCCTTCCGTTCCTACCCGTGGACGCTGTGGCGTGTCTCGCGGCAGGACCCCGGGAGCGATCCTGAGATAGGACGAGATGAAGCAAGTTGGGTGGTTCAGATGGACCAGATTAGAAAACAAAGAAAAACAAAAACCTACCGCAAAAGCAGACCGCGTCGGATCAGCTAACACCCCGTTGTAGAGCATCGTCATCACGCAACGCGTCGAGAGACGTGAAACACACAAGGTGGGCTGCGGGTTCGCGGACCGGGGACGCTTCCCACTCACGATGTGTCGTCAGCACTGCAACGACACAACGTGATGCGTTACGCAAAACGTGCCAGGCCTCGTCGGAGACCTGTACATCCAGGTCTCCTGCCTATCTCCCCACTCGCCCCGCGAGTGGACGGGTTACATACTATGGTAGTTATTTTCCCACGAACACCCCCCCCCCCGGGCTCCCCGGACCCGGATGCCTATTATGCCTGGTAGCGAGTTCCTGTGGTTCCGCGGAACAGTTCCCCAGCTTTTCAACCCCCGGTGAAGGAATGGACGCAATCCACAGGTTCGGCCGGCCGGCCGGCGGTCAGACTTGGGTTCCAGAATTGGTCGCCCCCGAGCTCTCCTTTTGTGGGACCAGGTAGAGAATAAAGGCGAGATTGAATGTGGGGCCTCCCCAGCGCGGGCCCCTGAACAAAATTCTGGCAGGGGTTTGCAGATCTGCACGGCAGAATGCGACCGGCGCTGACACTTCCCTTTCGAGGGTTGCTGTTGGTGGGTTGTTTCATGTTTCGACAAAACGTGCGGTTGACGACGACAGATGACAACGTGCCTGCTTTTTTCTCACCCGCGTCCAATGGATCATGCCTACAGACCAAGCGCCGATACAACCGACCGACACGGAACATGGGAGACAATGAATGAATGGACGGGATGAATCAATCAATGCCATGCGGAGGCGGTCTTGCGTGAGACGTCTGTCTGTCCTTCTAACTTCTCGCCCACAGTCTCATCCCCTACCGAAAATACCGAGTCGAAAATCAATCAGGTTCAATCACTCATCATTCTCTGATCATCGCCAAGCCGGGGGATCGACTTTGGTCAAATCTGGGAAAATAGAACTTGGCGTTGCTTCTTCTGCGGTTCTGCATCTCGTCCTCAGCCGAGCTAATAAGCCAACGACGTTGCTTACACTTTGTATGGAACCAAGTTGACGGTGACACGGGTGCTACGCACGCGCACCACAAGTCAAGTTGCTTCCAGCTAACGTGTGCCGGTGGATGAGTGGCAGCCGTGGACGAACGCCAGGACGACCAGGACCTATGGAGAGGTCATGTCCAAGAGCTGAGTACTGCAGCGCTGGGATTCGCGCCTCTTCCACCATGTTTCCCGCCGTCTGGCGACAAGGCTGGGATATTCCCGTTATAAAAACACTCTGACGGCTATGGCAGATTGATCGGGGCCGCCAAGAGCCTCTCACGCGGGGTCTAAATGCAGAACAACGGAGGACACGCTTCCTTTCTTCCCCAGACGTAGGAGCATACGGCAATGACATGCATAGACTACATCAGATTAATGGTATGGAACGTGGGTTGATTGCGATCTGGGAATCCCGACAAACGAGTGGACTCTTGTGGCTTTCTGTTTCGAGATCAGTGGTGTGGTGTGGGTTGTATTCGGCCATAGTGATGGCGTGCTTTCACAAAACAACCACCGTAGTAGCGCAGGCAGCGGTAAAGCGGCAGTGCTGTTGTAGCGCTTCACAAGTGCCCGAGGTGCTGCCAGCCAGTGAACTTTGAAGGCACGAGTGCATACCGGAGTGTGACATGACTGAGTACCTAGGGACGCATTGGCCAACCATCTCAGTCTCGGGGGGCGATGTGTATACGCAATGCGTGCCCGAGAGTCTCAGCTCGAGCAGCGCATCAGCCAGACAGATCCCAGGAATCCTTCAGCTCAATGAACAGCGAGAGGCAGTGAAATGCGTGTGATCATCTGAAGTTTTTCCAGCTGTTGACGTCGCGAGTGGCCCTTCAGCCAGCCGCGAAGTGGAATCGAGTCGGAGGACCGACCGAGAATGTTTTCGAGATTTGTTGATACCCTGCCGCCAAGCTGACGACGACTATCTCCCCCGGATTAAAATCTTCCAGATAAGGAAATAGTATGGTGTGAGAGGCGTTCGCCATTGGTGCCGGCGTCGTGGATAATCTCTCAAGCCTTGACGCTACTGCAATCAAGACCCTGGGGAGTGCATCCACCTATCGGCTGTCCGACTGGGGGGTTTGGATTTCGGTAAGCACGTCGCGACAGATTGATTGATTAATGTGGATGTGAGAAATTCGGGAGATGTTTCTCGAATGCCACGAGATGCTGGGTAAATGGGTCACCGCGGCGGCGCCACCCCAAGTCGAAACAAATCTCGAGAGATGCCTCCATTCACATCCAAATTAGTTCCTGGGTTCCTGCAATGTTGGCATTTCTTCTCGAAACAAGACTGACTCCACACCTCATCTTCGGGAGCCGAATTGCGGGTCGTAACGAAGTGGAGGGCAGATCGGGTGGGCAAAAAAAAAAAAAGATGCTTAATTTGCCGCCAGCCGAGACAAACAGTTATGTGATTCAGGTGCTGGTCGGCCGGGGCTGAAATAAGTTTTCACGTTCGTGGGCTGATGAGGAGGGCGACTTAACGCGTGACTTTGTCTCGCTCATTTTGCGAAGACATCCGGTGCAACTCGAGCGGATTTTTCGAGCCATGGCGTTTTCAGATAAGCAGGACATGTAGCCAGCCTGATGCCTTTCTAGATGAGCATGAGGGTCCTTTTGAACTCCAAACAACATGGAAACCGCCCCCAGGTTATCTGGGGCGGTCCCAAACGGCAGGATGACAGGCGCGGACAGGAGGATCGAACGTTGCACATGTGGTGATGAAGACAAGAGCCGCAATCCCTGGCCCTCTCCTCTTGAGACTGTTTGTCGGGTCTATATCCAGGGGGGATGTGATGACAGCCCGCGATCTTGCAGCGGCAACAATTTGGAGGCCCGCAGGCCAGCTAAAGCTAGCCAATGGTTTCAACCTGCCGCCACAGACCAATGTGCCCGGATCGTGGGCTTGTTTCCTTCTTTCGATGGTCTGGAAAGGCGACGGGTGCTACGGGTGACAGCATTTATGCAAGTGCACCCAGCCGCGTGCCGTTTTCTTTGCGAGGTCCAGTATTATCTGGGGGTTCCACCGCGCAATCGACGTTGCAGCATGAATGTTCTGTATCAGAGTACCAAAGCACTGTGTAGAGGCTGATATTGGCATCCTCCACCTTATCGTCCTGGGATTCGCTGATGGGGGTTCGAAGTTGGGGGTTCCCCTCGCAGTGGAGAGGATCGACTGATCTACAGGAGACGACCGAGATTTGCCGCGATATGACTTCTGTGCGTACTTTGTTACACTAGTAGAGAGTGCCCAGAGGTGCTAGAGTGCGCAGAGAATTCATTCTGAAGCAGCCAGGCGATGCGCCGGCTGGCTGCAGTGCAGCGTTGTGTTGTGTTGGCGGCGATCCGCTGTCTAGCCTCTCAGCCTCTCAAATCAGAGCCATGTTTCGAAAGTGGCTGATCCCTTCCGAGTTCTCCTCCTGCCGAAGATGGGCCTGGTGAGGTGCCATTCCCCCGAGCGTTTGAGAAGCAACTGCTGATGCTTGTGAGAAAGGACCCGTCGTTTATTTTGCTTTGGCTTTGGCCAAGACAGGGAATAGATCACGTCACTGGGACCAGGTCGAGTGTCAGACAGGATGGCCCGGAGCTGCTGCTTCAGGATCTGGAGACGATGACGAATGCTCTTGTTCGCCCGTCGTGTCTGTCTTCGTGTTGCTGGCCTCGTGACCTAGCAATAGCAAGTCTTCTTCCAAGTGACGACAGTTGCGTTGGATCGTGCAGATCTCGCAAGACCCGCAGACGCGGTCGTAGGTATCTTGTTTATTGTTGGCTGGGGCTGTCGGGCTGTCGGGCTGTCGGGCTGTCAGAGGCTGTGTGTCGAACGTGGTTCTATTTTCAACGCCTGCCACCCGTATTTTGGCGATCATTAACAGCATGGTCCTAGTGAAATGGCAATAACAGCCGGTGGTTGGCGGCGACAATCGACGTGGTGGCAGGTGTTCAGGGAAGGTGTTCAGGGAAGGTGCCTCGAGCAAGATTTTGTAGATGGGCTTAGGTAATGCACTAGCACAAGCACTAGTAGGAGGCCCAATGCCACAGTGGTCGCCGACTTGCACAGCGGGTGCGACCGTACTGTGTACTCGGTACATGGCTGTGGCGGCTCTGCGGCTGTGCACGTCGTGGATCTCCGTGGCTGGCCTCCCGATTGCCATGATGCGATCCAAGGAGGCTATGGACGGACGGTACGGAGGAGACGTAATCATTCGGCGGCGATTTGTTGGAACATTGCGCACTCTGGCAATGACAACACAACTCCAAAAACAAACACTCCTGAGATGGCCGCAGCGCGTGGCCCGAGTCGTGGTCTTGGCTACCTCTTTCGATACCTAATGCACGCTTTTGCCATGGTGGCTGAAGCGTGGAACTCGTATTGTATCGCGGCCACGCGGCCAAGAACCAAGACGGCACGGCACAGTGGACTTGTTGCACTGGATAGAGGGCCAAAGGGCTACGGATTCATACTAGCATCCCCGTCGGCGCCGGAGGTCTCAGTCTCAGCATAGCGTTGGGCCTGTATTATTTATGGAAGCCGTTCGCTTGGCTACCGTCAAATGGCTTACGCCGCATGCCGCCCGCCGCCCGGCGACGACGAAGGACGACACTGCGTCCGGAGAGTCATGAATAGTGTACGCTGAATAGTGTACACTAGAAGAACAGGGCCCGAATCGTGGGCGGGGATGCATGGGACTCGCCTAAGGAGCAGGGCCGAATCGTGGTTGTTTCGACTCCACGGCGCCATGGAGATCATGTCGCCAAAAGGCTAAGACGAGCTTTATTGTGCGGCAATCTTTCGGAAAATCTTGGTACGGCTGGGTCCATGCTGCTATGACCTCATCGTCCCATTGCTCTGCGCCGTGATGGTTCGCGATGCTGCCGCAGAACGGAACAGGAAGGGCAAGTATGGAAGTTGCATCCTCCGCATTGATCTGGAGGGCGACGTCGATTCGTCGATCCTTCGATTCGTCGATTTGTCGATTTGTCGATTTGTCGTCGGTGTGTCAATTCGTCAATGCGCACGCACAATCGAGGCTCAACTGCCCGTCCGGCTCGCCAATCTATTCTTCATGTAGATCCGGTGCAGAATACACAGTTGATTTCAGCGACCAGTCTTCTCGCAGTCTTCTCGGAGTCTTCTCGTTGGTTGCAGACGGTCCTGGCGGCGCCATTCCCGCTGCTTCCAGATTTGGAGGGGCAAATTCGCTCGTCCGTCCAAGTCCTCCCCCCCTTGCGCAGGAACTGCACGGTACTGCTGTACTGCGGTACTGCGGTACTTCGGTACCTCGCAGCCACTCGCACTGCCCGCGGAATACACCGTACCATACCTAGGTATATGGATACCCACGCTAACAATTCCCGCTATCCCTTTTGGCTCGATGGCTCGTTGCCTCGTTGGCTCCTGCACAGCGTGCCCGGCATCCCCAGCACCCAGCACCCCCAACGGCCCAGCAACAGCCCTGGCTCGTGGCTATTTCTTCCTACTGGGTGAAATGCCTACTTGGGTAGTACTAGGTAGTGCTACGGTACCTGTATGCCTGCAACCAGCCAATTTATTTTGCACTGCTTGGACTGGGACCCCCCCCTGACGGCCGCCCCTGAGATTGCCGTCAACTCGCTGCAAGTGAGAGGGAAGAAGCCGTGGCTGCGTGGGAGGGAGAAAGTGTTCCAAATGCCCGTGTTAATTAGTTAATTTAAGAGGTTATCCATTATGGAGTGGAGGCGCTGCACTGCACACTGTCATCATTCATCACTCACCATTTCCAGGCCCGCTCGACGACTTTGGACGGCCCACCCGACCATCTCTTTTCCGGCCTTGGTGTGTCTGTGCTTTCCCTCCTTGACCTGGCACTAGGGCATACTGGCAGACCGGATGGACTCTTTTTCTATCTAGCCTTCCCCCCCCTTTCTTCGTGTTTTTCACAACCACCTACGCCTCTTCCGGTCCCAACTCTTTTTTGGACGACCTTCTTCACGACCCAACCCTTTTTTTCCTTCTTATTTCCCTCGTTGTCCGTTGCATCCTTTGATGACGGCACGGTCGTTTTCCCCCCCTCTTGTGTACTGTCGTCATCGAACCTGAACAAGAAGAGACAACGGCATCCAAGCGTGCTTTTTGTTGCCTTCCTTGGTCTGACGGTATACGCAACCTGCCTACGGGAACAGCATCACACACTCGCGCGCGTCGTCATCGCCGTTTAGCCTTGGCTCCTGGCCTCGTCCGTCGGCTGTCTCGCCTGCTCGGTGTATCAGCAGCCACTCCACAGACTTGTCCCAGCTTTGTCCGGTCCGCTTGCTCTCGCGGCCCTGCTGTTCTTGGCTTCTGACACCTGCCCCCCGCCGCGGCCTAGTTGGTGTTGGACCCGCGCTTCCTTCGTTTGCTCAAATCCCACCGTCCCCCCCCCCAACCTTCTCGCGGCCTCAAGTCAAATAAGTCGAGCCCCGACTTTGTTGAATCATCCAACAACAACCAATCCTCGACCGATCAGTGCTGGACTGTCCTCGGACAATTTACCGAGACACAAATCTTGGCTCAATTCCCATAACCTTGCTTGCATTCTGGTCACCTGGTGCCGAGCAAGACACGACACGAAAGACTTCGGAACGACCGAGAACACCCTGGTACAGTAGGGTTGGCACAGCTCCCGAAACCATTACTGCAGAAAAAGGAGACACAAGACGTCCGGATGAACTCGCCGATTTCCCTCTCTCCGAAAGACCTCAAAATCATGGGTGCTAGAATGCCCCCACCGCATCGGTTTCTCAACATGCGGAATCCCTTCGCCCGGGCACTTCTGCTTGCCATCTTCGTCGTCGCACTGGTCGTCTTGACTATGAGGTCGAATACCTACGATGTGCGCTCTGCAGTCCTCAAAGCAACAAACACAGCCAAGCAGGCCATAACATCCCAAAAACCCCTGGACTCGTCCAGCGAGTTCCACGGTCTCGACTTGGATAACCAGTACTCGGTGCCCTCCAACACTTCGGCCCTGATGAACTGCAACTACGACACGCAGCACCTCAAGGTGCTACAGGACAAGTACGAGCTTGGTGAGCAGTTTGAGTACTTCAAGCGTTATGTCAAGATCTCGCGCCAGGACATCGACCGGAAGGGCATGACCAAGCTCGACCAGTTCTTCCTCCCAAACACAGCCAAGACAGTCGATCTCGGCAAGAAGAACCTGAACGAACAATGCCCTGAGCCTCTTGTCGTCCCCGTCCCCAGGTCCCCTGCCCCCGACTCTGCGAACCTGACCGAATTTCTCTTTGGTGTCTCCACCACCTACGATCGTTTTACCGATTCCGAGACGAGCCCTATCAACGAGTGGACCTACTGGCTGACCGACAGCCACGGTCACTCGAACGGAGGAAAGCTGGTGCTTCTGCTGCTGGATGCTACCGACGACCAGCTGTACGACGCGTGGGACCGGCTGCACAAGGTCGGAATTGATGCCGACGTGTTCCACTCGGACAGCTCCATGGAGATGGCGGTGCGCTATCTGACCCTGGTGCCTACTCTGTACAACCACCGGGATCGCCCCAACAAGAAGTGGCTCGTCTTGTGCGATGATGACACTTTCTTCCCCTCCCCTAACGCCCTTGTCGAGAGGCTGTCCACGTACGAGGCGGACATGCCTCTCTATATCGGCACCTTCTCCGAGAACATCAACCAGATCGAGCGTCATGGATCTCAGGCCTATGGTGGTGCTGGTGTCTTCATCAGCATGCCTGTGGGCGCGATGGTTACCGATCTCTACGACCAGTGCAAGACGAGCCAGAAGCTTCAGGAGGCCGACACTGGCTATGGTCCCCAGGGAGACATTCTGCTGCGGAAGTGCATCTACGAGAACAGCGATGTTCGTCTGAGTCTCGAGAATGACTTGTGGCAACTCGATCTCTACGATGACCCTTCCGGATTCTACGAGAGCGGCATCCGGCCTCTGTCGCTGCACCACTATCACGGTGGTGCCTACCATACCGCCTATCCTTTCCAATACACCAAGATGTCGCACATCTGCGGCGAGGATTGCTTCATGCAGCGCTTCTTGACCAATGATGATTTCGTCATCTCGTCTGGCTACAGCATTGCTCAGTACCCCGAGGGCGCTGATTACAATTGGGACCAGTTCGAAAAGACGTTCAATCCCACCGACGACAAGGACTGGACCCTGGACCACGCATTTGGCCCTCAACGTGTGTCGCTGCTGAGGACAGGAAATAAGATTGCGTGGGAGCTAAAGGCAGCCACCCTCAACGACGATCACACTGTTTCACAAGTCTACGTGCGGAAGGCTAAGGACGCGCGGTGGGTTGATGCTGAGGGATGGCCGATGAGCCAGGTCGACGGTGTTATTGAGCTCGTGTGGCTGCCATGAAAGCTCTGAGCCTTTTTGACTTCTTACGTTCCCTCTCACCACTACATTTCTCGGGTCTGCCATTTGGGTTGGACTGATACTTGGGATGGGCGGCTGGCCTGGCCTTGGTTTGACATGTCTGGGCGCTCGGAGGTGCCTAGGGGAAAGGGCGTCCAGGACCAAGTTTCTTGGCAGTCGCCCCAGCCTGTGTTTCGGCACCACAGCCAATGAAGCGGCGATGAGACACTACCAGAGTTGCTATCTTTAGCACTGGTCCGACGACTAGACCACGCCAAATTACGACTATTACGAGGACATCCCCCCCCGGGCGACACCGACTTGCAATCACCTACGACTCAAGACATTGCTGCGAAGTATCGTCTTCCACGCTTTTCGAACATCTTCAGCGTCGAGCTTGGTTTTCGACATTGGAACTTCGCTTCTACGCTACCTTGTTGGTCCACCTACTCCGCAAGCATTCGCCCGCACTTCTCTTTGTTAGCGGTAACCCGCACTGCCATGGCGAATGATAATGCATAATCTCTGGGACCACCTACCGGGGTCCAAACTGCTTTCAGGACACGACAATCAACAACAATCATTTACAACGCGCGATACAGATTCTGCATCCTATTGCATAGGGCGGTTGAGGGGATCCAACCGTCTACCAGAGAGTTACGGCGTTCAGAGTTTCACGTTCGGGACAGCTTTTCAAGCTGCACACCCACATCATATCGGGCGTTGAGAGGGTGTATATACCACACACCGTTCCTTGCGATTTACTACTTCACTCGGGGTTGAGCGTTCTGGGATAGAGCAGCATGTTTCGATCTACTTCTGGCACGAGAGAGACACGGTTCAAGCCTCTGGAGTATTGTTCTCGGGGGCGGTGTGGTTTGGCGCTTCTTGCGTATGGACTTTGGATCATGCAAAACAACAAGATTCCCGGGAACATATTTGCCGATGGGCATTGGGGAATGAGGCAGAGGCCGTCATCGATTGGATGAATGTACTGTACATAGATAGCTTGGGGAATTGGCTAGCTTCCTGACCGGGTAGATATTTAGATGGATGGAAACCCAATCCAGCCGTGTTCAAAACAACCGCATCACCATGCTCTGGCCTGCCCTGTTGTGATCGGGAAAACACACGTGTTGGCACTTGAAGGACAACAGTCAGAGATGGACAAGTGCCATGCGAGGTCCCCATGTTGCTTCCACCTGCAGTGCCAATCTCATTACAGTCCTGCAATATCAGCTTGGAAATGATCACGGACGCCTCCCATGCCACGCTGCTATCGAAATGGCTGCATGCAACATGGTGATAATCACAATCTCCGGACCGACGGGACATTGAGGAAGCTTGGCTGGGCAACCATTGCCCAGCTGGCCCTTCCCCCCGGCCCCGCGCACCAGAGATTCCTCCGCTTGGCAGCAAGGGTGACGGCGCAGATTACTACACTACGTTATTACCGTGGTACGTGTACGACCTTGGGGATATCTCTGCGCTTCAAACCAGGCGATTGCTGAACTTAGTTGCTGGCTTGCTTATTTACTTGGGTATTTTACTTAGTGTGATTGCTTACCTGACTTATGAAGGGAGCTATAAACAAGGGTGGGTGGTTGGTTAGTTGGTTGGGTGGTTGGTGTG
>MUZH01003522.1:0-15731 GCA_003012965.1 Juglanconis oblonga
GTACAGATGAGCGTTGCTCCAGCGGTGTGGATGTAGTAACCCTTGTTCTCAGGTGCCCTGCTGCTCAGCCCTTTCAGCGCGGCCTTGATATCCGCGTCGTGCGTGATGTCCGGCGCGCAACTGATGACAATGTTGGCATCCCGGGAGAGTTGCTCGACCACGTCGAGGTCTTCTGTCTGTCCGATGGTACATGTTACCCGGGGGTATCGAGCAATGAGCCGGTCAGCCTTCTCCTGGTTCCTGACCAATGCTCGAACTTGCACATCGTCGTCTGGATGCTCTCGAATGAGCGCATCCAGGACAGCCCCTCCGATGTGACCGGTCGCTCCGAAACTGTGTGGTTTTTGTGAGTCAGCAGAGAGCTCTGCTTCAATTTTTTTAAATTTTTTTTGTGTGGTCCGGATGGAACCTGACTACTTACAAGACGATCTGCACCATATTGCTATGATTGCAAGTCTCGTCGAGGCAGTCTGGCGCGAAAGATGCTTGGGTGGATGAAGGATCCAGGAAGCCCGGGGAACTGGACCCCCACAAGCAAACCCACAATGGTATCTGATAAGCTCGTTAAAAGAAGTCTCGGCGCATTCTATGCGTGTGATGCAGATTTGGACCCCGTTCTCAGAGAACGCACCATACTAGTGGTCCATATTTAAATTGCCCAGATAAGCCCAAGCCGTGGAGACAATGAAACCATGGGGAGCAATCACAGAAAACAGCAGGCTGCTTTCCAAGGTTGACTTCCCACCTGGCTTGCAAGAGAGACAACACTCTCGAGCAACATCATCACACCCGACGCCTATGTATCATCGTGATGCATGCCCTGCGAAGGCGTTGGCTTGCGTCGGCGGCACTCGGGAAAAGGACCACTTTGTGGATGCGTGAGCCTGCAGTCTGCAGTGCATCGGGGAGTGCCTTATTATCCCTAAGCGTTGGACTAGTATTGTACGGAATATTGAGGGCGCCAAAACACCACGGTCTGAGACAGCCTCGCTTCCCCACGACACCCGTTCAGTTCCTCTCGAGAAGTGACAGGAATTTTCGAACGACTTTCCCCTCGGGAGGTATCAATGTCTCTTTATAGATGTGGTTGCGCACCTCAGGGGGCAGTGTGACAAAACGGAAGAGTCTCTGCTTCTTAAGAGAGATAGTACCGGCTGGGATCTCCTTTGACAGAACCGAGGCATAGGAGCGGAGAGTGATTCGAGAACAGCCAGTGTCCATTTCGCAGTATTGAAAATCTTGGGAACAAGATTGTGGAACCCACAACGACAGCCATATTCACTGGCCTCGTTCATTTTTACGGCGATCACTTGCGCAGTGATGTCGTCGGGCTTTCCTTCCTCGAGGCTGACAAAAAGCATCACAGGGATCAAGTTGATGAGAGTTCCACCATCGCTCGGCGACTGCTGTGAAACTCCCCAGGAGAGCTCGATCTTGGAGTATAAATATCCAGAGATAAGGTGGACCGACTTAGACATATATGTTGTGTCCACTCAGATGCTACTCAGACCTCGGCAATCTCACCTGCTATCTCTTCTCTCTTCAGCTGCAAATAGAACGATAATACATACTCCTCCAAAGTTGGTTACTCAGTAATTTTTTTTCTGTCACCCATGGACTCCTACATGACCTCACTATATCATCTCACCAGTGGGACACCCAAAGCATCCAAGCAACACATCAGTGCTTCTCCACCCACTGCGACAGCCTCCTCGCAAACCGCATGGACGGCTCGTCCACCGCCCGGCAGAAGACATCGCTCACCCAAATTAACCAGAACGTAGTCCAAAACAGACTTGGCACCATGAGTCCCCACAAATCCCGGTACCACTGTGCATTCAAATGTTTGAGTGCCTCGCCTTGCATCTGGGCGGCGTTTCCAGCATAGCCAACCCAAATCACCTTAGCCGCTAGGACATACCGAGTAGCCACAAGATTTTTGATGGGTTCATGACACAAGTAGATGCTGAAGCTGATGCGTCCAAGGTATTGAGAGAAGCGGTTGGTGAAGAGGCGCTGGAGAAGTGGAGCATTGGCGGCGTCGTATTGTTCCTGCTCCGGCCTTCCGTTTTCCTCTGACAGCAGGTCCATGTTCTGGGTCGGCGCCCGGGTTGGCGCATACATGATGACAAAGATCAGGAGAATGGCTCCTATTGAGTTCAAGAACGTCACCGGCTGTTCATATACCGCCGGGACATACGTGGACAATGCGACGTAGGCGGGTGAAAAGTGCGACGCTTCATACGGAGTTGCAAGGAGAACGAGGGCGACAATCAACAGCAGCATAGTGAGAAACTGATGAATATAGCGGAAGGTTCTTCTCGAGATGACCTTGAGGAATGGCAGCCTTTGTTTCTGTGGACTCGAGGGTGGTGGAAAGACAGTGGCCAATTCAGCCATGAGCATGCCGGCGCAAAACAGGGCGAGCCATATGTTGCCGAGGGCCATTTGCCAGTAAACCCCCACGATCAGGACCACAAGGGAGTGTACCCATCTTTTCGCCCGAGCGAAGGCCAGAAGTAGCATGAAGACAATCATGGAGCCGCTGAACTCGACGGGAAGGGTCCAGCCGGGTCCTAGGTACGGCTGGGGCCAAAAGGGCGGTCCTGTGGCTAGAAGCGGATTGATAAGATTTGCAATCATTTGCCACCAGTGAATCATCTGCGTCTTGAATGTCGGTTGACGGTACAGTTCTGCATCTGGTTGATGGAACGGGAAATTCGTGCAGGCGTTGACGGCGAGCATCAGGGTAATGGCCATGAAGGGCAGGTAGAGTCTAAAGGAACGACGGAACGCGGAACCAGATAGAGTACTCAGGACTTTGTGGTACTGGCCCTCGTAGATATGACCCAACGTCCTGATGCTCAACACGTAACCCTGCGTGGTTGGTTGCAACGTCAGTCTCTGAATGCGTACTTGTGACAAGTATTCAGTTTTCATACCGATATGACGAAGAACAACGTTACAGACGCCCTTCCAGCAATGAACAGTCTGATTACGGGGAGGTGTAAAAACTTGAGGAGATAACCGGCCGGGTTGGGGCCATCTGCTCGGTATTGGATCTCCGTGTGATGTATGTAGACAATAAAGGCGGCGACCCCTCGTAAGCCATCAAGGTAGGCTGTGTCATGTAATGGCTTGACCCTGGACGTCGGATTCGGACGGAAGTAACTGCTCACGAAGGAGGGCAGGAGGAAGTAAATCACTGATGATACCGAATTCGGTAGCGGCCGTGAGAAAACCTTCAACGGTTCGTGGGCCCATCTTGGGTTGTACTTCTCGCGAAAGAAATCAGGGACATCTCGAAAGTAGAAACGGCCGATTTGTTCTTCTGACATGGCGGCAGCTGGACGCTGATCGGAAAGCGAAAGGCTGTGATGACAACTTCACACGTATGGAATTTTCCCACCGGCGGACAGTTCACTTATATAGTTAAGTACGTAGACTCTTGCTACATAGTGCGTATTATCCCTAGCTAAGTCTCAAGACCGATGAGCACACCACGTTGTGTCGGATAAGAAATGTACGCACTGACTTTAATTTCCGCTCAGGGGAATGTTCGAGGTGGCTACGTAGGTGGCCATCAGCAAAAATACATTTACCCTAGAGCTTACCAAGGGTCAAGTTGTCCCTGTTGCTCCACATTCCTACACTGGCTAGCGTGTCGGGAAATTGACCATGAATTCCTTCGCGGGACTCATTCACGCCTGATCCAACTGTGGAATGTAGAAATATATAATACTGCTATTCTACCAGGCCCGGGTTGACCAATCCTGCCGGCTCAGGACGGATGCGTTGACACTCCATATCACTGGCTTGACTCCACCGGTCTCCGTCCATAAAAGATATAAACTAGGATGAATCAAGGATCAGCCCACGCTCGGCATGATCTGCAAATTCGGGGACACTTACAGAGGCGGCTGTACGCGCGCATGGCCATGTAAGTAACACTGTGGTAGACCTCGTCCATGAACTCGTGAATTTCTTCCGCGGACATGCCAGCGGCCTCGAGCAGCTTGGCCGTGCCCTTTACGCCCTTTTGGACATCAATAGAGAACCGGCCATCAATGTGTGAACCCAAAGGGTCGGTTGGCCATGTGTTCACTGGTACTAGGACCTGTTTCTCCTGAATGTCCACAAATCCGGCCTCGATCATCCATCTCTTGTACTTGAGAGCGGCCCGGAAGTCGCGCCCGAATTTGGCCCCTCCAGTAACTCCAAGGTCACACCACTTCTTCAATGCTGATGTTCTCACGAATTCCCCAGCGGCATCATTGTCCCCGAAGACCTCTAGAAGCCGCTAGGACCTTGCTTCGGAACTTGAGGTGAATTGAGAGCGGGAAACCAGGACGGCGTCCAGAAATGCGCTTACCCACTGTCCACACCTGGCACTCGGCCCATCCGCCGGGCACAAGATTATCATAGACCTTTGACATCATTTCCTTATGACCTTTAACTATCAGGCAGAGAATTGACCAGTCCAAGGTGACAGGGAAAAGGTGACATACAGCACGTCAACAACAAGCGCCAGTGGATATAATCAAACTTCTTATCAAACACCCAGGACTCTTCGGTATCCTCCCGAACAAACGTGCATTTTGGCGGCAGGTTAGTCGTGGGCTGAATCAAGCTTATGTCTTGACCTATGACATTCGAGTGAGGGTGTTCTCTGGCGAAATCTAGGCCACTACATGTCATAATTTCCTTGGGGCATCGAAGCAAATCCCTCGTTCTTCATGACCTGTTTTGAAGTGTGAGGAGTGAGGAGTTCGGTGGGGGATCGTCGAAAGTATGGAGGCAGAACCATAGTTACGGCTTTACGCATGGAGACTGACGTACTGATGATCCAACACATTTGCGGGCTCTCCGATAGGAGCAATACTGAGATTTCCCGCAGTATGAGCCGCCACATTTGATGTTGGAGGTCTGCGTTATAATGTCCAGTTCACATGTAATGAGAGACTTCAGGGCGGTGGCTCAGGATTCCGGGTCCCTCCCAAGGCGGTCTTGCTCGTCCTGCATCATATCAGCTACAAGAAGCGCTGTGATATGGTCTTCAATGTTCTTACGCCATCATTAGACAGCAGATATTCTTAAATATGAAACTCAGCAACAAAAATTGTCATGGGCATCCTCCAGTGTCTGTCTACTCACTGCCATGTCGGTATGCATTAAATAATCTGCCATTCTCCTCGACAGAAAGCGCGTCCGGGAATGTGAAACCACTGCTTAACTTGAGAATTAGCTGGCATGCTTATGATAGTCACTTCTATAGAACCACACACGTACTCTGAGGTCTCGAAGAGAAAGGGATTAAAAAGAAAAATTAACGACGCTCAGGATGGTCACGGCATCAATGTATTGTACATCGGAATGTGAAGAGTTGCAGTACACCAGCCCACATCTGCATGTTGGCGCCAACATGCGGTCGCTGATTGGCAACCTTTTCAACGAAGTTAGAAGAAATAGGATGGATTGTAGGATCAGAATCCCAGACCCTCCTCACCTTTTTTTGGACATTCGCTGCGGTGTGCTGTCGCTTGGCGGTTCGCATTGAACGCCCTAGGTAAATCACATGGACGATGATCTCGCAAGAGCAACCCCAGTGCCTCATGGCTTGGCCTCTTTGAGTATATTCCCTCGAACTTCCCAATCCGGATCGAGATACGCATCTATCAGGCCCAGACATCGATTGTGAAGCATGTAGGTGTGACATCGAGTTGGCAATGGATAAGACACGTACAGCGATATCAGGTGAAGGTCTTACGCGGATGTCCGCTACCGTCGGACGGACTTTAGAGGGAGATTTCCGGAGTATTTGCAAAAAGTTTATGCAGACCATAGATCAGATTAGTGTTGTCGTCTGATGCTCTCCATTTATTAACCTTGATCAAGGGACGCATGCTACACATATATAAAAGCGCCGCCTGGCCATCAAAGATAAGGTTTACAGAAGCCATCGAGCATCCAGAGCATTTGTCACGGCATAAATTTCTATCAGACTTTGTAACCATACTTCTTCTTTGACACTTTCGGCACCACCATCTCTTGAAAAAAATGGAATCAAACGGACCCCCTCCCAATGCGATCACCGACCGCTCTATCATCCCGGTGAAGGGAAGTGTCGAGGACTGGAAAGAGCCTTACAAGCAATTCCTCCTTACCCTTAAGGAACAACCGGGATACATTCGTACCCGATGGGGCCCACGCAGCGAAGACATGGGGATCATCGATCTCATGATTGGTGCGTACTTCCAGCCTCATTACCTTCGCACTGTTTGCCCTGTTTTTCATTATTTCGTGTGTGGATCGAGATGAATAACTGGTACCTAGGCTGGGAGTCCCCCGAAGCCAGACAGGCTTTTGCCGAGAGCGAGGCTCACGCTCAAGCGATGGAAAAATTGAATGGTGTCTTGAACGGCACTCCTCTCAACTACAGCATCAAATTCAAACCCTACGCTCCCCGCGAAGTTATCAACTCGCCAATTGTCGAGGTGCTCACTATCCGCAACTGCACCGGAGACGAGAACGATTTGAGGGCCACGGTTGAAAAAGGCTACCATCTTCCTGGTGCAAGGACAGGTGCATCTGGATTTTCCACTTCTGAGGTGGACGGTCACGGAAAGATTTTCATTGCTGTTGTTGGTTGGGATAGTATCGAGGCTTGCAAGGCGGCTGACAAGTCTTATGTCCCAACCGGTGCCGGTGACGTTGAAATTCACCATGTCAACTACAACTTCCCTATCAAGGGATTCTCCGTCACCAATTCGGACTGATGAGACATAGAAATCGGTAGCTCTTGTCAACAAGGGTGCCACATGATTGGGAAAGTGACGAGGATGAGGCAAATATCTCTTCTCTGCATGGATACTGACTTGAAAGTCTCCTTCCCAATTTCAGACACGGCAATTGCGTTGCTTTTCGATATAGGTCCTTCTGACTGAAATACAATCCTTGGGGCCCATTTGTGTCATACTTATTCCATTTTGTTCCGTTTTTTTTTGGCCTGCTTCAGTATTTGTGTTGCGTTCTATGCAGGATGGCTGCGGACATGCAGTTGCCTTTGCGTCGCAGTAGAATGCACCTGACTTAGCGTAGGTAGTACATGCACTTGCAATGAGACCGCGGAATACACCGGACGTATGAGTTCGATGATATTTACGTACGGGAAAGTTTGAGTGAACTGCCAGAATCTTCAAATGTTCTATAGCCACCGCAAGTAATACTATCAGACTAGTATTCATTCCCAACTTATCCCCCTACCATGCTTACAGTCCTCTATTCCGAGGGTAGAGAATCTTTGGGCAGATTTCACCAGACTATTTCTCATCTAAAGTCTTATATTAGGTGATGTGTTATGAGAAGAAATTATTCAGCTAGGCACCCGCACCAAGCATATGCATGTACTCAGTCGTGATTGACATAGAATTGCGAAGTATGGTAAATAGGCCACGCATAGTTGTTAGTGCTATATTAATCCCTGGTTCCAAGCACGTTTCATTTCGTCCATACTTTGTCAAACATGGCCTTCCCCAACTCATCGTCCGGGTCCGCGAACACCTCTCTTAACACCGAGGTATATATAGGTACTCTCGCAAACAGCTACCGCATCCAACTTCTTACGGATATACCAAATAAATTCCTATCTGATAATAATTGTTTCGTTCTTTTATGTGTTGAATGTGTCAGGCCGTCTGGAAGTTGACCAGTGACTCTAGGTAGGTAGAAAGCCTCGCGGTTTTGTGTTCTTCATATAGAACAGCGAGACATTACTTCTCTCCAGCCACACTGTCAAAACGAATCTTGTCAATATGTGTAAATAAAACGGTCGAACATGAAGACCGAAAGAGCGTCCTCGGCTCGATACTGGGGCTTTTGCCCACTCGGCACCTTGCGCTCCTCAATTTCGACTGCAACCTGAAGTCCGTACTGTCCATGTTATAGGCGTTGATATTACAGTCCGCATCTTTCTTTGGAGCTGTTTTCACAGAATATTGTGAAATTAGCTTTCGGAGCCTTTGAACAGTCAGATGGAAGTTTTTCCGGGAGTAGCTGTCATTATGTCTTGTATCAGCTGCAATATCGACTGGTGGCAGGTGAGAGTTCAACAATACCAACCTGATTCTTCTCAACCCATATCCTTATGTCATCGTAGGTTCTTCGGGAGTGCTTCGTATTGAAATCTATCAAGGCTTTGGGGTGGGCTACGAAGTTTGGCTTGTTTTTACCACTAATGACTATCAGCCACTGGGGCACTGATCTGTGACTGCATACAGTCAGTGAATCAGTATTGCTGACTTATAGGCAAAGAACTTTCCGACTCGCCTCGGGCTGTCAGTCATGACTCCCCTATGGAAGTCATGTATGAATGAAAAATTAATGAGAACAGAATTTCCAGCCCTCTTATTTTTGCCTCCGTGTTGCCATTAGGTAGCGCGACAAGCACCTTGTCCAGTGCTCACTTCTTTATTCTTTATGACTACTAACAACTCATTACCCGGACAACTGACAGAATACTTTAATATATCTGATGTCCATACTACGAATGCGTAACATGGGAAACAAGATATTCATTGCATTGGAACTCTTTGTAAGGAGGCACTTGATTCTCCATACATTCCTTTCCATAAACTCAGCGCTCATATGCACACATCTTGCGGCCCCTCAACATGCGGTCCTTACACTTTGGCTCTGCCTTCGCCATGGTGGTTTTCCTTCCGTTGTTATCATCAGCCTACTCAAATTTGTTCCGTACATTCCCCGATTCTACGATCAAAGCCGGCCCAGAAGACCTTCCCATACCTCAACATCACCACTCTGTGCTTGCTCGGGAGACTACGCAACTTGATGTCACTATCTACAACAACCAGTCGAGTCTACTTTACGCCTATGTCACTGCCATAGAAAGCTCAACCGGCGACTACGTCGTGCTCTACAATCAAGGCGATAGCTCGTTCTTATGGAAGGCCAAGCCAACAGGGAATAGTACAGTCCCTTGGATGTACACAGCCGAGGTCACCGGCTACGAAATGCAACTACCACCGAACCAAAACAAATCTTTTTACCTACCAGACGATATTGCGAGTGGACGTCTCTACATTGCCGAAAAACAACTCACCTTTGGCACCACAGACGGGGGTCCTGCAGTAGGATTTGTGCAGCCATCGGTGTCCAATCCCAGACTTCCAGAACACAATGTTTCGTTCCAGTTCCTCGAATTTACATACCTACCGGGAAACTTCATCGCCGATGTTTCCAACATGGACTTTGTCTCGATCCCTGTGGGAATGACCGTTGTTTCGAATACCGGAGCCCGGGTATCAGTGCCGGGACTCGTGTCCAATGCGAGGAAACTCGTCTGTGACGACCTGCAGCGACAAGCTACGATAGATGGATACAACTGGGATAAGCTATGCATCTATGATGACCAGGACCATCTGATACGAGTCCTCTCTCCATCTCAATACCTTGCCATATACCCAGATGACAACATGACGACCTATTACGAACCCTATGTCGACAGCGTTTGGGACAGGTACAAGACAGAAAACCTTACCATCAATACTCAGGATAGCAACGGCGTCAAAGTACAGAACGGAAGTCTAGTGTCCTGTAACGTCAATGACGATGAGGAGCTCACCTGTTACGCGCACGGAGACGCGTGTGGCACATTTGCTAAACCGAACTCTGTAGAGATCTTCGGCTGTACGCAAGACAAAGGTAGTCCTTTTACTGTCTATAGTGAGGGTGGCTTGACGCAAGCAGAAATAGTGCCTCGACTGTGTGCTGCATTCCATCGAAGCACCCTCTTGCTCCCCGACGGCAACGTCCAACCTAATGCCAACATCAAAGCCGACCAATACTACAAATCGAGTATCACCGATCATTACGCCCGAATCGTTCATCAACACGAGGAGCAAGGCATGGGATATGCGTTTGCATACGATGACACAAATCCGATGGGCAAGGATCTGGATAACGCAACTGCAAATGCGGCAGGCTTGGTCAAGGATTCGAGTCCTGAGTTGCTATTCATCACGGTAGGAAGCTGATGGTCAAGACTATACTGGCCAGGAACGTATTCCAGATAAGGCATTTACCGAGCAAGGTCTTTTGGATGATGGATGGATCGTTAGGATAGCTTTTGCAGAAATCATGGAATTAATACAACCAAAATTCTGACCGACATCAGGATTCGGATCCACTGACGATGTCTCTGTGTACCAATACTTAGGTAGGTTTGTGGCATGCCCACTATTTCCGAGTCTCTCCAATGCTTGACTCCGGTACTCGATCCAGTCCCACCGGAATCCAAAAGATCTCTTGCCCTTCTTAAAAGAATTGCTGGCTTGACCGTTACATTCCCATCATCTTGGAGCGATTGTCCTCCCAGTCAAACGGTCCAACATCCAACTAACAACCACCAATACTCTCTGCCTCCACGTCCTTGTCCAGAGAAAGTTCTTACTCCTCCATGCCACCCAGGCTTCTGCTCCTGTGTAGTCACTCTTCCCAGCGATCACACCATCACTGTGCCCCAAATATGCAACGATAGCGGCTTGTTTATATGCAAAAGGGCTGACCTTTGTCTCGTCGAACTCGTTATTGATTGCCGCGGCAAGCCAATGCGCCTTCTGGCAAGCAGCCTCGGCAGTGGTGGGCAAGCTCGCTTCCTCGATATCCGCGGCGTCGCCGAGAGCGTAGACATCAGGGATTATTGTCCCACCCTTCGTGTCTTTCAGCCGGAGGAAGTCATCCGTAAGCATCCGGGGCATGCCCTTCTCGGCCTTCTTGCACTTGAGTGTCTCGACGAGGGGTGCGACCTTGTTGCCCGTGCTCCAGATGACCGTCCTGCAGGGTATCCTACCGAGCTCTTTGGTGTAAATGGCATCAGCATCAACCTTCTCGATGTGGCTATCGGTAACAACCTCCACATCTCTCTTATCGAAGCTGTTCATGGCGTACTCCTGTAGATGCTCGTCGAAGCCACCCAACACGCTGGGGGCAATGTCATGGATCGATATCCGGCAATGCTTCTTGACGTGTGGGTACAGTTTTGCAAAGTCTTCGTGGAACAGGTCAGATAGTTCACTTGAGATCTCCACACCGGTTGGCCCGGCTCCAACAATGACAAAGTGCAGAATATCCCGGACTAAGGTTCGCAGGTCGTGATTGTTAGCATATGTACAAATGGGGGTGGCTTGGTGCTTACTCTCTTGTCCGGTCAGGCCAGGAATCGAGGCTCTCTCGAAGCAATTCCGGATCTGGGCCTGTATCGCCCTTGCATCCTGCGCGTTGCGAATAAACATGGCATGTTCAGCTACCCCTGGGGTGCCAAAGGTGTTGTTCGTACACCCGGGCGCCAGAATGAGGTAGTCGTAGGATAGATCAAATTGCTCTGGTGGCGTCCCAGGCATAGTGTCGAAGGCGGGAGTACACTTGCAAATCTTGGAGGTAAAATCTACATCCTCAACGCGAGCTTTGATGTATCGGAGGTCTAGTTTCTGGTGGCGGATCGGGGATTCTACGATGCTGCGGCCTGGTTAGAATCGGTACTCTCCCGAGACAATTCTTCTGGGTCAGGAGCGGCCGAACCTGAAATCATATAACCCACACGCCGCACTGGCGAGGAGTGGTGTGTATGGGGTTGTCTCCTCGGGCGACACGACTGTGACCTTGTACTTGAGCACATCGAGAGTGGTTGAAAGCGTCGCTCCAGCCCATCCTGTTCCCACGACCACCACTTCTTTTCTAGTGGGATGTTTGGCGACATAAGGCATGACTGCAACTTCACACGCCCAAGAGCCAATTCGAATATAAGGTATGAGACTCCCACTCGAAGGAAGCCCCAGAGAAAGTGTCACGGCAGGAAAACTGAGATTGCTGGCTTTGGGAATGCTAGCCGTCCACAGGTGTTCTCACGAGCCCCTCCTAGAGCCCCCTCCTCGTCCGTCCGTCCGTCCTATATACTGCCTGTAACTTTGCATTTGCGACTAGTGGTCGTTGCAGCTAGCCCAAAACCCGGGACGACGTCGTCATCGAGGGTGTATAGCTTCCAGGGGCCTCCCCTGAATGCATGAAGTTGCTTGTCATCACATACCCAAGTACACTACTGTGCGGACAGACAGACTCATCAGCCAGGGCTCGGCGTGCCTCCCCGCGACAGGTGCTAAGGTAACATTGAGACTCTTGCCTCTGCGGTAGTAGCTCGGGAATCGGGGTCTCACGATCAATGTTGTAATGTTTCTTTTTGGAATCACCCAACCACCTAGTTCACCGCACTTCGACTAGTTCGGCCGGGCTTCTTCGGGAACTTGGAAGACATCTCCTAAGCCTGTGGCTGTTTCACCTGTCGTGGCAGCGACCAGGAGAACGGTCTTCGAACGACTACTGTGGGGTCAGAATCATAAACGTTGTGATATACTACGGTACAACTGTGATGTAGGCAGAGCCGGTAGATGTCGCACCTTTTAGGTACGCACAGACTTCTTAGGTGCTCAGCAGGTGCTCCGCTCTCCGCTTGCTCCGCAGTTCTGGACGGCGAATCCTACTTCTGCTTTTACCGACGGTTCGACGCAGTGTTGCGCCGTGCCTCGTCTCCTCTCCGCCTCTCTCCGCCTCTCCGCCCTCTTCGAGCTGGTCGCTTTGGCCAAGCCTTCCGAGCTGACGGAAACGTCCAGATGGTTCTCGCGAGAGCGCCTTCTGTTGCCGAGATGGATGCCCTTAGCAATTCGAAAAGAAGGAATAACAACCAGCGGGGCGATCAGAGTCCTCGAGAGAGGTTTCGTGCATGAAGGTTGTGCAATGCACAACGCCCGCTTATTTTTAGCCCACTGGTGAGTGAAGAAGAAAAAAAGACGTTTGCTTTCTCATCTATCGTGATGCACTTAATAACCGTCATCTGGACCTAGCCTGCTCTACAAATATATGACAACAACTATTTCCTGCTATAATGCCGTCCCTACGCTTCCTCTAGCGTCGGTTGCACTCGCTCATAATCTGTAGGTGGACTACTACTAATAATTAGAAGCACCTTTTCTCATACGCACTTATAAGCCGTAAAGCTGCTATTATCGCTAGCACTTAGATTAAATGGATTAAGCAATAAACCAAATTTATAGAGGAGCAGTCTACTAACTAATATATAATACTACTAGAAAGCACAAATCTAATAGGCAAGCAGCAGTAGGTATTAGATATAAGGAGACTTGAATAACTTCTTCATCGGCCCCGACAAGCCTGTCTATGCCGTCGTCCCGACTTTCCAGGACAGGAAGTTTCCGACGGCTATCCCGCAGACCTGGATTGAGGCTGGGGCTAGTTATGGAGGTCCCTATACGGGCAATCGATGTGTCCCACCTAAGCCCAAAAGACGCCGCATCGTGGTTTTTTGATATGCGTAATGTGTAAATACCTACCTAGGTACCTGGTAGGCGCCTCAAATGTTGAAGGGCACTTTCAGTCGCTGGCTTCTGAGGTGATCCGGTTGCAATAAAACTGGGGAAATTCATTTCCTGTCTTTCGTTGATTAAAATCATTTTTTCCCCCAAAGAAACCTCGGTCATATCATGCCTGGCTGTTCATTTCTTTTGTATTTGTTTTGAAAGAGGGGGGGGGGCCGCTACTGTGGCGAAGCCGACACTCTAACCCCAATGGAATTCCGCTCCAATCTTATTAACCTTCAACAACCCCTCCAACATCCACCGTTCCCAAAACAATCTGGATCTGCAACAAGCTCAATGCTCTCTAATTGCCAGTAAGCTTGCCACTATTTCTTCATGGCGTCACCCGGACACAGCGCAATCGCATCCGGGGCGGTGGGTGAGGCGTCACGGCCTGTATCCTCCACGTGTTTCTCATGCACGCGGCTCAACCCGACGACGTTTCTCATCGTCGAGGATGACCAGTGGGGCGAGATGCCCTTCATATACGCCAAGATCTACAGCTCTGTCGTGGTCCTGGTTGACACGGGCTGTGGTGGGGCGGCGAGAGACCCGTCGGTCGAGCTCACATCACTCCGAGTGTTCATCGAGACGTATCCGGTCGAGGACAACGCCGGCAGGCCGCTGAACCCGCAAGGACAGAAAGACTACGCCGTCGTGTGTACACACTGTCACTACGATCATATCGGTAGGCCCCCTTGTCGACGTCCAGAGCTTGTGGTGGTCCGCCGACGACTGACGCTGGACACATAAGGCGGCATCGCTCAGTTTACGGACGAGAACTCGGCAATATGGGCCAGTTCAAACGACAAGGGATTCATACGCGACGACCTACCCGCCAGCTCGCTGTGCAGATTCGTGGGGATGGAGACGCCGAAGTACGACGTGACCAACTGGGCCAGCGACGGACAGAAGATCACACATGATGCTCGTGACGGCTCAGGAGCCCAGGAGCTCGGACTCGTCATCCACCACACCCCGGGCCACACGCCCGACGAGCTTGCCATCTGGGACCCCGACGAGCGTGTCATCTTCGTCGGCGACAGCCTGTACGAGTGGGCCCCGATCATCTTCCCGCTCGAAGGCAATCTGCGGGATTACACCTCGACCCTCGCCAAACTGAAGAATCTGATCAAGGATTGCAACCACGAGTCGTCGGCTGAGGAGAGGGTCAAGATGGCTTGCGGGCACACGACCAGCGGTGCGGATGCGGAAGAGTTCGTGCACGAGGTTGAGGCCTTCCTCAGCAAGGTGAAGAGGGGACTCGTGGAGCCGGTGGATCGGGGCGAAGCCCGCGGGGTCCAGCTTGTTGGCTACGAGAGAGACGACGGCAGGATCTCGTTTCTCGGGCCGAAACGTCTTTTCGACAGCGCTCGTGTGGACCAGTGCCCTGTATGATATACGCCGCGTTGCGAAGCCGCTTGCCTTTTCTTCTTCAACGTATACTGGCCAAGTGGGTGGGAAACATGATGAGAAGTAGGCCGCCCACTGCCACTCCGCGCTTGGGTCAACGAGAGCTATGTCGTAGTCTCGAATACCAGAGTCGCAAAGGTCTTTGGGGATCTCAACCGTGGCAGACTGTCTCCCCGGGCAAGAACCAAGGCAAATCTGTGGTGAGCTAGAATGGTGCCAAACTAACCGGGTATCCAGGACGTATCCAGCGCCTTAGCAGCACCGGGCTTCGTCCATCTCTCTGGGTTGAGCTCCCGCTGTCACGAGTTGGATCCTCAGTCAAGAATGCGTTATACAAATATCACCACATGAACCTTGATCGATTGCTGTGAGGACAATGGAACCAAAAACCTACCGCATCGGGACCCGTATTTCCTTGGATAATGCAAGGGCTGACGCTCTCAACGTCGTGCCTTTGGGAAAGAAGTGGTCGCCGATCAGTCAGTCCGCCCTCTGGCACGACACGAGGCAGACCCATCGGGACGGGGTTGAAGACGCGCAAGGACTCTTTGAGGGGTGACTGACACTGACCTCGTTGGCAGCTATCCGCGCAAAATGCCCATGCTTCTCATGTAGCTCGGAAATGCGCCAGTTCTGCTTCCCTCCGTTGATGACGTCGACATGCCAGAAGTGAGAGAACGGGGTCAAGAGAGGGCCGGGGATGTCGCTCAGAGGTGGAAGGTAGCGCTGGTGACGCGGACNNTGTCTGGATTACTCGCTTTCCAAGCACTACTCACTATGATATCCGATGCTATTCTCACGGTTCGCTGAGTAAATAAAACAACTACTATTACGCCTCAATCATTCGCTCCCGCCGTCCCCGCCGTCCCCGTCGTC
>MUZH01003523.1:0-15758 GCA_003012965.1 Juglanconis oblonga
GGAGGGGGGGTAAGGCTTGAATCTGGCTTTGTGTCGTCTCGGAGGTGACTCAGGTGAGGAGCGAGGTTTTGTGTTTGTTTTGGTGAGGAAAATGATTGGAGTTCGCATTCGAGAAATTCTCTTGACCCCACGCAAAGGTTGGAGAATATTTGGCAGGGATCCAGGCTCTCCACAGCGGAAGCCTCCCGCAGCCCCGCACGCCCGGTATGGGACTCGGCAGGCACGCAGACAGGGCAAGCTGGACTGGCCTTCAGCCCTACCGTCGATCACGGCAGGCTGGCGAATCAGGGCCCAAGGGGGCATATGCGAGACATACCACTGTACATACCACTATACATACCACAACCATATTGCCATAGTACTTGGTACCGGTAGTATTCTTCGTATTCTTCGTATTCATGCTAACAGGATTCGTTTTCCATCGTCAACCAACCTGCAACACCCTACATCTCCCCCAAACACCCAAAACAATCAAAAAAGTTCCCGTAACGCCCCCAATGCATCACCCATATCGCTCCCCCCCCCCACACACACCATACTAGATCTCAATCCACCTCCCGCATCAGCTCACCGGCCCCGACCAGCGCCACGCCCGCGCCCATCGCTCTTGGCATAATACGAATCTCGTCGCCGACTATACTGTGACTCTCCCTCCGAGTCCGCGTCCGATGATGACACCTCGACGACGCGCCTCTCCGTGTGCACACTGCGGCTCCGCGTGCGGCCCCGGTCGACGGTGCTGTTGCTGTGGGCGCTAGATGACTCGGTGCGCGAGCCGGCGTAGTGGCCGCGATGCTGACTACGTCCGGCGTGCTCGCGTCGGTGACGGCCACGGCGGTCCTTGTCCGAGTCTTCAAACTGGTCCGACTCCGGGGTGTACTCGATCTCGCCTTTGTAGGGCGACGGGAGGGCGTGGGAGTAGTAGTAGTCCCGCTGCGCCTTGGCCGTGTCGACGTGGCTCGGTCGACGCCTCTCTTCCTCGTACTCCTCGACCGTGTAGGCTGGGGGTGGGGCCCGCGATGAGTGTCTCCGATCCAGGGAGCGTGCACGACGACCGCGGTAGACCTTCGTCTCCTCCACATACGCGGAGGTGCTGGGATAGGTGCTGTGCCTGGAGACGCGTGCCTTGTCCCGGTGGATCAGGTTCACATGCTCACGAATCTTGCGCAGCTCGAGCACTGCAGAGTTCAGAGTCAGCCGGGCATTCTGGGTTGACGCGGAGGCAGTTGCAGAGGTGGCCACAAGACATGTGGGCATTACGTACGATCCTTTTCCGCCAGTGCGCCGAGGTATCTGTCGTACCACGTGTCAAAGCTCCTCCGGTTCATGTAGCCGTCGAGATAGGCATCTCGCAGGTCTTTGAGGATGGCTCTGCCTTGCGACTCGATACGCTTCTCCTGGTCCTTTTTCTTCAGCATGCGGGAGAGCTCCCACGAGGACTTGAAGGCCGTGATGACACTGCCACAGGCAGCTATAGTGGTGATTGGTGGGAGCGGCATGGTGAAGGACCTGGGAATCGTCTCGTTAGGTTTGGGTGGGAGTAGGGGGCCAAGGCGATGAAGAGCCCACGGCAGCCAGCGCGTGCCCTCGGAGAAGCTCTTGACTAATGGCCAGCAATAGTCCAGGAGGGAGAACGGTCGAGACCAAGCAGCGTATAAGAGCAACCGCCAGACGGGGAAGCGCGGTGACGGTAAGCACAGTGGGGAAGAATGGTTGACGTCCTTTGTGGTGCTTCAGCAATATCGAACCATCCGAAATGAGAACGAGAACGAGAATGAAAATGATGCAGGCATGTAGCACGTTGTGTTCCGGACGCACGAGGTCTTGCCCCTTCAGGCCTGCGGCATGAAGGGTATTTGCCGTGTGGAAAGTAGGCCGACGTTTCGGTCGACGGTCAAGTCGGACGGTTGAGCGTCAGACAGAGGAAACAGAGAACCACAACGCTGTCAAGAAAGGCTTTCTCCCACTTGGGGGGAGAAGAAGAAAAAAAAGGGTGGGAAACAATTGTGTACGTGTATGTGTGTATCCTATTTTTAGCTGGTCATGGCCAGAAAATGAGCGGAGGATTGGCGCGTCAGCCGGGTTGGGCCGCACACTGGCCGACCTGACATGAGACGTGAGAGAAGACGTGAGGGAAAAGAAACGAGTGGGGCCAGGCGAAAGCTGGAGACAGTTGCTCACAGAGGGGAGCTTCTAGAAAAGCGTCATCCTGGAGGCATCGTTGACTGGCTCACTCCCAATCGCTGCTGGTGCTCGTCCTCGGCCTCGGCCTCGCCCTGGCGGCGGTTGGAAACTGTGGAAACAATCCATGCCCAGCAGGCCGAGATGCATAGCAGCGACTCTGCTGAGCTCGCGGGTCGTTCAAAAAAAAAAGGAAGAAAAAACAAACAGTTGAGAGCACAGCAGAAGGAAATGCTGTGATGGTGATACGGTGAGACAGAGTGATACTTCGCAAGACTCATGAAGGAGTGCCGGAAGCGGTATGTGGGACACGGAAAGAGGAGCGCGGATAGCTTCATGAAGCTATTCGGAAACTAGAAAGCCGTGCATGGCATGTGTAGAGCCGTGGAGCTGATGTCGTCTTTCCCAAGGGTAGAAGCATGACTGTGGTCATACTCTGGTGTACGGAGACCACCGGAGACCGTGGGAGACAAGAACAGAGCAGCGGTGGAAGGGTTGTACGGTGCGGCATTGGGAAACGGTGACGCCGCAGATGCAGGCCCATCCAGGCATATGAGGCGGCCAAGGGCAAGTGTCGTTTGATGCGAATAACCAAGAGGAATGTGCATCATTGGTGGTACGGGAGCCCGTATCCTGTGTCCGGCATCGATGAGCATCGGCATCGATGAGCATCGGCATCGAGGGGGAAACAGAATGACACGTTCTGGATGTTGATAAGCCGGTTGGTGGTCGGGGCAACACCATCAACAAGTGCCAATGGGCCACAGTCTGTTGAGTCTGTTGAAGGACAGTAGCGGTGGACCTCTGTGTGAATATGTCTGGCTGGACTGAACGAGCAAGTCGATCCGAACCGTGCACTTTGTACGACGGCGAGGCCAGAAACGGGGAGCATGGATGGGCGGACCGGAAAGTGGAGGTGTTTCCGGGGTGGACTGGCTGGTGGCAAGGAGTGAGGCTATTCCCAGTTGTCGGTGAGAAGACACAGGGGTCGGGTGTGACGAATGAAGTCTGTGGGGAAGACTCAGCCACACCCACCAAGAAAAGAATGGCAGTGGACACCCGGCTGAGCCACAATGACGTAGCACCTACGGGAGCAGGGGGACTTGGGGGAGCCCTCAGCAAAACATTGGTCTTGGCTCGTGTCTTGGCGATGCACAATGCGGCGATGGACGAGTACCACACACAGTACTGCGTACCGCGTACCAGACACTTTTCCTTTCCCTCTTCCTTTTTCTCCCTCTTCTGCTTGCGAGTCGGTTCGTCGGTCAGTCGTTCAGTCGTTTCCCGTCCACGTCAGCATCTATCTGGCCCGTCTTCCTGCCACCTTTTGTCGCCTTTTGTCGCCTTTTGTCACCTTTTCAGGCCCCGACTTTCTCACCATCCAGCCTCTGTTTCTCACCTCAGCAGAACAACAACAACAACAACAACAACAACACCACCATCGATCGACACGCCATCACTCCCGCCAGAGTACCGTACCAAGAGTACCTACCCAGCAGCCAGCTAGGACGAGTTCGTGCTTGCATCAGCAAGCAAATCTCCCGTGCGACCTCTGCATCACTTGCGCGACCAGCCTTTTTTCGGCTGTTTCCGCTGGTACTTGTTAATGCGTTAGTTCTAACCGACACCAAGACCAGTCAAGCTTTTTGGTCATCGCTTGGCAGGAGACGTGCCGTAGCACGTGCTCACTGGTCGCCATGTACCCTTCTGTCGTCACGTGGATTGGTTGCCCCTTCGACCCACCCACTCTCTTTTGTACTCGGTACGCAGTATACCCAGTTGCTGACCGACTCCCTTCCACAGACCGAATCCGGACATGGGCGAGGGCGAAGGCTCATGGCACCAACCCTCTGATCACTTCCGACCCACGAGCCGGTACCGCTGCTGCTCGCTCCCCCACTGGTCTTTCTCAGTCCGCCTCGCGTTCCTCCCAGGCCCAGAACCGTGGTAGCCCTCCTGTGAACGGCAATGTACCGCCGGACCATGGCCATGGCGACCGCGACGGCGATGGCGAGAAGCCCCAGCCTGCGAAGAAACCGGTCATGACCCGTTTCTTCGCTGTCGTCTGGCTCGTCCTCGCGTCCAGCTGGATCAATGTTCTCCTCGTCTTCGTCCCCGTCGGCATTGCCTCGCATTTTACCGGCATGAGCCAGTCCATCATCTTCGCAATGAATGCCATTGCTATCATTCCCTTAGCTGCTCTGCTCGCCTTCGCCACCGAGAGCGTCTCCAAGAAGCTCGGCGATACCATTGGCGCCCTGATGAACGTCACCTTTGGCAATGCCGTCGAGCTGATCATTTTCATCATCGCCTTGGTCGGAAACAAGATCCGCATCGTCCAGGCCTCCTTGCTGGGTTCGATATTGTCCAACCTGCTGTTGATCCTGGGCATGTGCTTCATGTTCGGAGGTCTCCGCTTTCGAGAGCAGATCTACAACAGCACCGTCACCCAGATGAGCGCTTGTCTCCTCAGTCTGAGCGTCATCAGCCTTATGCTGCCCACCGCCTTCCACGCCTCCTTCAGCAGCAACCAAGAAGCCGATACTCAAGTCTTGAAAGTCAGCCGTGGTACCAGCGTTATCCTGCTGTTGGTCTACATCTTGTACCTGGTCTTCCAGCTGAACTCGCACGCCTACATGTACGAGTCGACTCCTCAGCACGTCATTGATCGCGAGTCCATGCCTGGTCCGGCAGCACACTACTTCGATTCCTCCTCCAGCTCAGAATCTGACTCATCCTCATCCGACTCCGACTCATCTGGCCATTCCTACTCCACAGCCAGGCGGATCAAACGGGCCATCAAGAAGGGCAGGAGGAATCGCAAGGCGAGTTTGGCGTCGACCGAGGCTGAAAAGCCTTCCACTACATCCATTCCCTCCTCTCCGGCCGTGGAGACCCCACCAGACCCGGCGGAGAGGGCAGCCAGCGGGCCAACAGCGTCTTCCAGCCAGGAGCCGGCTACGCTGCAGCTGTCCGAGGATGCTGTCGAGGCTCTCGCGGGCCCTACGGACAAGAAGAAAAAGAGGAGACACAAGCACAGACATGGCCGCAATGGCCGCGACGAGGAACCTGAAAACGCCGAGGCCACCGTTCCAGTGGGTAATGTCGTTGATGCTGTCCAGGGGGTGGACCGTCCCAATGACTCCGACACTAAGCGTGTGGATTTTGCCCTGGCGCCCGACCTAGAAGCCCAGCCCGGAACCACCAGACCGAAGCCGTTCTCTTTGCGAACTCTGCGCCCTAACTTGGCGCGCTTCCCCTCGACCGTTTTCTCGCCTCCGCCACCACCCAACTCGAATGTGGCTCCAACCGGCCAGCAGCATGGACGTCCGCTGCGTCGAACCCAGTCCCTGCCGTCGCATCACCAAAGCTATCGTACCAACTCCGGTGCCTTGCCGCCGATCGTTCCCATCTTGGTCAACAGTCAATCCAATAGTCAGAGCGCCGGTGATGAGGATGACGAGCCCGAAATCTCCCGCACGTCCGCCGTTCTTCTTCTGCTGGCATCGACCGCTCTGGTCGCTCTCTGCGCAGAGTTCATGGTGGATGCCATTGATGGCATTGTTAGTGGCGGGTCCGGCGTCTCCGAGACCTTCGTCGGTCTTATCCTGCTTCCGATCGTTGGCAACGCCGCCGAGCACGTTACTGCTGTCACCGTCGCCATGAAGAACAAAATGGATCTCGCTATTGGTGTCGCCATCGGCTCGTCCATCCAGATTGCCCTCTTCGTCACTCCGCTTGTGGTCATCCTGGGCTGGATTATGAACAAGGACATGAGTCTCTACTTCACGCTGTTCGAGACCATCAGCATGTTTGTCTCGGCCTTCATTGTCAACTTTCTCGTCCTGGACGGTCGGTCGAATTACCTCGAGGGCAGCCTTTTGTGCGCTAGTTACGTTATCATAGCAGTCGCCGCCTTCTTTTACCCGGACAGTGGCGAAGCAAGTACCCTTGGGGGCGGAGAGGAGAACGCGACCATCACTGCGGAGGTGGTGACGAAGTTGGCGGCAAGGGGTATTGCAACTTTATGGCAATGACCTTGATGCGGACTTCACTTAGCTAGCATATGCAGGCGAAAGCGTTGGGCGGGCGGTGGATGTATATGATCCTTTTGGTCGCCGATGAGCCCATTGCTCTTTTTGAGCTTTCTGGCAGGATGTTTGGTATTTCCCAATAGCCTTGATGGGATTCTCAGACCAAGATGCCTGTACATAATTAGACGATACACGATGGAGCCGAAGTCAAGGCAGTAAACGCCTCAATCTTTGTCTTTATGTGGAGGAGAAGACTTGTTCAAACTACCGTAAACTCTAGAAATCGTAAACTAGGTTTGTCGAAAGGCATGAGGCCAGTGGATTTGACAGAAGCTTGCTAAACATACTATCGCGTCGGCTGCCATACCAGCCTCCTTCCCCCCGTTCTCTCCATCCGCCGCAGTCCATGAACTCTAGGGGGCAGATCGCTCAGGATAGCATGGACTAATTGTCCGTACCGTCCGGAGAAACGCTTGCGACCGCTGCCTGACGATAGCCCTCGCCGACGACTCCTCCCCCATTGGCCGGAGGAGATGCTGAGAACTCCCCAGGTATGTTGCCGAAATTCCCTTCTTCCGCATGTGACTCATCACCACCACCACCACCACCACCATCATCATCTGGGCCGCCGCTCTCGGGGCCCGGACGCAAAAGGGCCGCCATGTTGCCGCCGTCTGCTCCCGTCTGCTCCTCCCCCTCCACCTCATCCGTACCTCCTGTATAGTACGAGTACGAATAGGATGACGGCGACGACGACGATGACGGCGAGGTAGAAGAAGAAGAAGAAGAAGAAGTTCCGCTGGCGGGGTGGTGGCGGAGGAACCGGTCGGGCCGCATGTGGCGTCGCATGATGGCCGTTGCGAGGGAGACGCAGAGGGTGATTAGGAGCAGGATGAGGGCGATGGCATCGTTGGGCTTGATCATTCCTCCCTTTTTGGGGGGATCTTTTTTTTTTTTTTTTTTTTTTTTTTTTTTTTTTTTNNGGCCCGGGGGAAGAGGTGAAGGCGGGAGGGACGGGGAAGGGAAGGGGTTGTGGAATGGATAGACTCAGTTGCCCGTCGTCCTGGATGGAGATTCCGAGGGGAGGGGTGACGCACTCTGTGTTGTAGTAATCGAGTACCGGCTGAAGATGATTAAGACCGTGACAAGACAAGGGGCGGCAGATTTTTTTCTTCTTCTTCTGATCTTACTGCGATTTGGACTGGAAGACCAAGAGCCTGGAATTCGGTCGTTGAAAGACACGGGCGGAGCAAACTTCCAGGACATACCCGAAAAAAAAAAAGGGGGGGGGGGAAAGTCGTACATTGCGCCGCCAATTTTTTTTCTTTCTCTTTTTCTTTCGTAGAAGAGACCGGTTGTCCCCAGCCACAATCGAGTGTCGACCGGGGGACGGTTCAGTGCCGGGCCTGGTGTTACAATGCTTTCTTTCCTGGACCCCCGAGGCTGGTATCTTGTTCGTCCTTCCGGCTAGGTGAGCAAACTGTTTTTTTTCTTCCAGCAAACAGCCGAAGTAACACATGCGGGGGGGAACGTTTCGTGCTACCAGATGTTTCCCTGAAAGAACGCAGTGGTGCCTTGGTTCTTGGTGTGCTACTTTGTGTACCGAGAAGCCAAATCCCCCATTATCTTCTTCTCAAAATGAAGCATATGCCTGGGGATTTCCCTGAGTACAAACCTCGGGATTCCATACCCATATATCAACTACTGCGCACACTCCTATCAAGTTCTCCTCTAGGAGAAAGGTTATTTTGTGGTCTGGTTTGGTGAACCCTGTGCTTGGTAGACGTCCGAGCAGGTGTGTCTTGAATAACTGGGTGAATATATGTTTCCATGAGGACGGGCAGTGTTTTGGTTAATCTTTGCGACAGTTTAGACAGTTTACTTATTAGAATAACCCTGCTGCTGGGGATAAGTATAGGTTTAGTATATCGCACGTCCGTTTTCGGCTAGTCGACTCCACGTCGCTTCGAGCTTTGGGATGCCTTGTAGAATGGAAAACTGAGTAAGTGGCAGAGATATCTCCAGAATGAGGCGGTGTTCTAATCATTTGGCCAGGTGTCAGTGACACGGGAACTGACTGTGTACCGGTGGGTCAGAAGTCAATTACTTGGGTTTGCATCAATCTTTATCGTCGTGCAGCACCAGTGCCACACAAAGTTCCCAGTGAGGTTGCCACGACAGAGCAATGGTGCGGATGCAAGACCACTCAGGCTTCGCTTCGCGGCGGACGCAAGTTGGCTGGTTTGACCTGAGCGAGAAAGACGAGAGTGTACAGCACGCGTTGTTGCTACCTGAGAACTTCTGGCCGGGCATGAACAGATGGCATCTGGATTTACGATTGGACGAATGAAACTTCTGAGGGTGAACGTGTTGAGATCAAGACCTCAGCAGAGGATCCAACACCCCGCTGGCCGTCTGGTTTCTCAGTTACAATCCCCCTTTGTCGCGTTGGCGTTGCAATGGCAGAACGGTGACACTTGAAACTTTCAGACGATGTGGACCATGACCCGGGATAAAGTAGCATTCCAAGGTTCCAATGAAGACCTAGCAGGAGCACGGGCGACATCGTTTGAGTGAGAAAAAGGTATTGATGGTTAAGGTTGAAAAAAAAAACAGAAAAGGCCGTCTCTACTTCAGTATGACCTTACTCCCGCCATCGGGCAACTCGACTCGAAACAAAGCGTACGGCTTCACTCGCCGGTCGGTTCCTGGATAGATACCTCCCGTCAAGTGGAGCTGATTCACCGTAAAATACAGATATCCGTCGGTTGATGTTGAGACTGCCAAACTGTTAGTAATGTAACACAGCGCAATAGCTTAGCGGGGGTCGACGCACATGTATCCGACCAGTTGATTCGAGGATCTCTGACCAAGGTATTGACAGTGCCATTTGCCGGATTAAACGCAACCACGGCGTTTTGCTCAAAGTTGCCCATGTAGATGAAGCCGTTGTTATCCGTCTCGAAGCCGTCGCTGAAGCCCTTCTGTCCACGATAAATTGTCCCCTGCTGCGCTCGGAGCTCGCTCGCTGGGCTTCTATCCCTCAACAAGGCCGTTGGCACACTGTATAACCTTCTGGAACTAAGGGGGCAAAAGAACAGGTCCTCGCCATCTGCTGAGAGCGCAATGCCGTCTGAGCCAATCGGGAAGTATGTCGCCTGCGAGGAGCTGGCGTCATAGTAATAGATTGCTTGCCCATCAACCCATCCGACGAATCCGGCATCGGCTACAACAATGAGAAAGTTAGCAATTTCTTACAACGATCAGGTGTGATCCATGAGTATCCAGATACCGCTGGGGGGTTCTACACTTTCATATGACTCCTCAGACGTATGTGATTAAAAAGGAGCAAGATATGCCTTCCAAAAATACGTACGTCTCACAGCTTCGGTTGCGCTCACGTGGCGCCAACTCTCGCCGCTACCGAGATCGACGATGATGAGTCCATTGCGGCCTTCGCTGCTGGAATCTGTAATATAGGCAATTCCTTTGCCGGACGATGTTACATCTGGACGCAAGTCGAACCTTACGTCGTTTAGATAGCTGTCCGGGAACGCGACAGTCTTCTTTGCATTAGCAAAACCCTCCAAGTAGATTGTCGAAGGCGGAGCTTCGGGTAGGGGTGACTCCTTCAAGAGTGTCCCGTGATACACTCACTGATCTTCAAGACGTGGGGAGAAGGCATACCTGCGGGAACAGAATAGTCTGGAATGCTTGATCCGTCGAGAGATCAACTCCTATCAACTTTGGCCCACCGTACTTTTGATTGTTCGTTAGCTGGGACACACATAAACTCTACCTACCATTAATCCGTGACTCACCGAGGACTGGACAAGTGTTTTGCCGTCGGCTGTGAATACGCGGCCTGTGTCCAAGATCCAGAGTCTGTCGCTCGGATCGATCACAACAGACTGGACGCCGATGAGGTAGTCCGGGTAGTTGGCACCGGCTGAGTTTCGGCCATTAGAGATGTATCAATTGTGCAAAGGGAGTAGAACGGGACCTTACTAGGAGGACTGGTTGTGTAGTTGATGGCTCCACCTTCAGGATCGAGAGCTTGGTATTAGCCTTACAATACAGTAATGTGAACTTCCGAGACCTGAACCAAGAGTTCTGGGCCTTTAGGAAAAGCCTAGATTTGCCCCCAAAGCTGCTTACCTGGAGGAGAATTGAATTCGCTCGATGGGTACGGAGTCTCGGTTGTCAGACCAGTCAGCTCGCCAACCGTATAGACGCCGTTGCTCCCATCATACACGTTCGTTGGATCGAGGCCTGGCTCAGGGATTAGCCACAAGCTCGACTCTTGAAGCCCGCAAATCGTAAACGATTCGAACATCGATGCACCCACCTCCGGGGTAGTTGGAGAACATTCGACCGGTGCTGGAAACAGCAATTCCTTCGGTAGGCGGCAACATCAGCACGCAGTCCTGCACTCCCGAAGTGAACGTTGCTCTAGAACTGTACCTGTTGGCCATTGGCCATAATAGGCGTGGACGATCTCGAGTTCGGGTCCAGACCTCCCGGAATCTGTTAGGAATGTGATGTTCTGGCAGCGCCCACTTTCGAGAAACGCCACTGAACCGAACGCAACCGTTTGGAATTTCATGATGCCTTCAATTTTTCGCTGGTGGTCCACGACTTCCAATATTGCCGCCTTGGTCTGATGATGGAGGAGCGGAGACAATGATGTTTTCTTTCTAGCACCAAGACAATACATTTGGTAATCGTAGTCATGACGTTCGCCGTGACTTTGCTACATGCCCCTATTACTACCCAAGGTGCCTATGACGACCACAAACGGTATAAGATGATTCGTGGTAGGAAAGTCTCCGAGCCACCTGGGCAAAGGGAGATCCCTACTAGTGCCCGCCCCGCAACTCCGGTTCGGTTCGGCAGTCACCCAAGGTGAGGAGGCACAGAGCTGTCTCGCACGGAGCTGTCTCGACAATCAGGCACGAGATGGAGTGCGCGACAGGGTGAAACCAGCGGACTGAAGAGGTGGCGGCTGGACAACGAGCGGGTGGGGCTTGATCGCATCGTTGAAGGAGAACAGAGAGAGGCTGTATTATTAGCGAGCTTGCCTCATGCTTCTGTTTGCCATCTTTATATACCTACTACTCGTTCAGAGGTCTAACTCTGGACCGATGCCCTTTCTCCATTGCGGGAATCTGACCCAGTCGGGATAGGTGACTGATTTGACTCACGGGTCTCCTCTCGTGGCTATATGCAGGTATATGCAGGTAGTAAATCACTATCCAGTTTCGTTCATAACAATCGTAGCATTGGTAACCATACATTCTACCAGCATTCGTCCCTGATGTTGCGGTTCTCGCCCTTGCGAGAAATGCACCGGTAGCCGACAAGCCTCCTCGTCTCCCCCCCCCACTTACCAGCCCAGATTGAACAGAGCCTCCTCCACCTCCTATCGCTGGTACCAGAAACAATTCGCTGAATAAAAAGCACGCTTCAAACAACCATGGCATCACACCCTCGCGGGGCCATGCCAGTGAGACTCGGTGAGCGGCGATCTGTCCTCGTCGCACGGTGATCACGACAGTCTCGTCCTCAACAGCATCCCGCTCTGTCTAATACTCCTCCGCATGGCTGTGCCAAACTCCTGCTGAAGGCTGGCCCAATGCGAAGGCTGTAGCTCAAGAAGGAGCGTTTCTTGTTGGGCCAGGGTGCTCTGACTGAGCCATGCTGTGACTGCCCGTAACTCGAAGAGAATTTGGTCTTGCAGATGGTCCAGGTGCCTGAATGTTTCCGAGATGGCTGAATTCCCCCCCTTAGTAGCGCCCCTTGTCAAATTCTGTCTCTTCAGGATTGTAGGTTTTCGTACGCCAAACCCGCCATTTCCAGGACCCGCGGCGACCCACAGATTGCTCTGCGAGTCAAAGCGACTTTGCCTGGCAGAAACCTCCTTTTCAATCTGGCTCAAGCTGTTGAGAACATCTGTCATGTGCTTCTGTATGTTTACATGTTTTCGCTCGAGTATACGGAGCGCGCCATGTTCCTGCTCGGGTCTGTCTTTTGGCTCTCCCTCTCTCTCCTCAGGCCGCAAGGCGTCAGTTTGACCGGCTGCCTCGACCTCGTCAGCCCAAGAGGTCAGTGGCTGCTAGTCATCGAATACTGGGAAAGGTATGCGGACCCGGGGACGGCGTTCAGAAGAAGTCTCTGTTTGCTACACGAAGAGAGGAACACTTTGCGGCTCGATGGGCAGAGGAAGTGCCTGTGTACCGAGATTGACAGTCCGATACTGGGAAGCCTGACTTTGATCAGGTTGAAATAGCTGCTCCGCGAGAACAGGGACACTCTGCGGCGCAATGGGTAGAGGTTCTTCCTGTGTATCCGGTTTCTTCTCCGCGGGAGCCTCTCTTGGGCGAGTCTCGGGGAAATCTGGATCATGGGTCCGGGGAAGGCGAAGGGGTGGAGTCTGCTTTGCGTTGATGCGTTGATTTCCCTCCTGCAGCATTGTCTGAGCTGAGTGTGATGAGTTTAGATGCCATAGCATCTCCATTATCGATCTCTGAATCTCCAGTATTGCCTGGACTGAGGGGCATGAGCGTGGCATCGTGTTTATCGCATCTGTTCCTCGCATCACCAGAGCCTGCTGGAAAAGAAGTCGCGAGAGTAATTGGTGTTTGATAAGAGCTTTGATGAGCACGAGTACTGTATAATATCGGTTTTCGTACGAGAAACGGGGCGGGAAAAAGGAGAATGATATAGCAAAGAAGACACTGGTAGTCAGAGCAAAGAATGATGTGGGCCAGAAGATAAGGGAAGTCCAGTGCTTATGATTGCAAGATGCGGATTCTCTTCAACACACGCGTGGTTTCGTAAATACTACTTATTAGAGCAACAAGTGCTTTGCCGGCTAGATCATAAACGAGGAAGGAGCAGACAAGAACTCACAACGTAGGTATCTATCTTCCTCTGGTAGCCGCCTGAGAGGAAGCATCAGTCCACCACGCCACGTCTACCCATAGCATAGCAGTTCTGGCAGCCGGAGGGCGCCCAGAAGGTGAAGCCTCCAGATCAAAGTCCAGTAATACTCTACCTAACTTTGGATGAGTTGGAATTAGAGTCGCGTTAGATACAGTGGCTTTCGTAAACATTAATAAAACCACACTTAAATAGCTTCTCTCAGTCCTACACACGACTCGATGAGCTATATCGAGAGTCCTTCACCTTCTACTGGGACCGCTGTCGAGAACAACCTTGGCGCGCCAGACGGACCTGCCTCCACTACCATTACAACCCAGCCCACGCCGGCGCATCCGTCCAGACTGCCGAACAATTCTCCGGACAGGAAAAAGTAACCTTGAACGGCGAGAGACTTCTCGCGCGGCAGTAGCCAATATTAACCAGGCGGGCCCCTCGCATGAGTATGATCAAAGATTTCCGCGGGATCTCAAGACCGTTCAGGACATTCTTATGTCGATTTTCGTAGTGGCAGAGGGGGTCCCGTTGGTCATGATGAACTGGTTCTAGGGCATGCACTTAGAGGGCTGAGAGGGTGACACGAAAAGAGACTGTGAGGCTACAAGTTTCGGAAAACAAAAGGCGGAAAACTGCAAAGTCAAGATCTGTCACGAGCGTGTAGTATGAAGCTCCAGGCCATGGTCGCCCGAGATAAGTCTGGGATTTGGCAGCCTAGGTTGGCAGTTCATGGTCCGTTTTGGTTCAACTTGGTTTACATTGAGAATTGGTTGAAGCCTTTTTAGTAACGTTCAGTAGCGGAATTCCTCGCCAACCAGCTCCTCACTAAGCTTCCACAACTTTTCCACGTTCTCGGGGTTGCTCGCATACTCAGCAACGCTTTCGACTTGACAATTCTGCAAGTATGCAGGAGCCTTCGCAGGCAGCTCAGGATCCAGCGCAGCAGCAAGAGGTGTTGCGCCGATCTGAGCGTAGGTCTTAAACATCGGCTCGTCGAAGCCAAAATCCAGGCCCGTGTTGCGCTTCGCGATGTCAAAGATGCTGTTGTAGTCTTCGAGCGCCAGGTGGGAACCGAGCTGCGTATCGAGGTTGGATCCTGGATGGGCGGCGAACGAGGTAACGCCACCGTCTTTCAGTCGGTGGGCGAGACCGTGAGAAAAAGTAGGTTTGCTGTCTTGGCTTGACCGTAAGCCGACCATAGGTCGTAGGTCTCTCCTTTCGAGAAGTTGTAGTTGTCGAAGCGGAACGAGCTGATGCGATAGCCCAGGCTGGTGAGATTGACGACGCGAGCGCCATGCTCTTTGTCAGCCTCAGCAGCCGCCAAAAGTGCGGATGCCAACAGGTTGGTCAGCAGAAAGTGACCAAGGTGGTTGGCAGACAGTTGGATTTCGTTGTCCTGTTTGTCGACGGTGTATTCCTTGATGCCCATGTTCCCAGCGCTATTGATGAGCACATCAATCCTGCCGCCTGTGGCCCCCAGAATCTCCTTCGCGGCGTGTCGCACCGATTCGTGGTCACACAAGTCAACTCGGACGAAGTCGGCCTTGATCGTAGGGTCTGTCTCCCGGATGGCGGCCAGGACAGGGTCCACCTTCGCGGCGGTGCGCGATGCGACGAGGATCTGCTTCGGCGCGGCTCGGGCTAACGTTGTAGCTAGAGAGCTCCCGATGCTCGGTTGACCCGCGCCGGTGATGACGAAAGTACGACCCTTGACTTGAGAAGCGAAGGCATCGACGACCTGCTCGCTAGTCGTTGCTCTATCAAAAGACGGCATAGTGACGACGAGTGACTAAAAACTGGACTTCAATGATGATCGAATGCCAGCAGACTGCAGCAGTTGATGGATTTAGCGGAGAGAAGAGTCCGTCCGTTGGCAGCTGTGATGGGAATAAGACGGATTCATTATTACACCCTGTTGCCTTCCAAGTTACCGTCTCACAGCGACGGCTATATGTATGGTTTCACCCGTCCACCAATCATCATAATACGGTACCTGTTGGAATAACTGGTGTTGCGGCTACGTACGAGGCATGATTGGAGACTCCGGTATTGGCCATTATAGCCAGCAGACTATAGCCAGGCGCAGTTACATGCGCCTGAAATATATACTTAGGCTTCGTACGAGGATCGGAGACTTCGTCTCCTCCCCTTTATACAAGGTAGAGCTAAATAATATATATATTTATCTCCACCCGGCGCAGAATCAGAGAAATATATATATATATATAAAGGCTATTTAATACTAATTAATATTTAATAATTCGAGTATAGATTAGCAAGAGTAAAGAGATAATTGCTAGTCTAACTAAGGCATATAATAAAACGCCCTAAATTCTTAATCGTACTTAATCCTATCCTCTACATTCTTTTATACGAAGGAGTATTACTTTTATAAGTATATATAATCCCTTTAAGCACTAAAAAGCAAGGTAGAAGGCATATATAAATCGTTTTTCGTATTAAAGAGGTATCGTTTTATAAATATATATAGTTCTTCTTATACGAACTAGCATTTGTATATAGTATACTACTATATATAGAAAATAAATTCCCTTCCCTAGGACGACCTATTAGCATCCGCTACCGGTATACGCGACCCTAGGG
>MUZH01003524.1:0-15776 GCA_003012965.1 Juglanconis oblonga
ATATATCGCTCCGGACCGAAAACCTGCTCCAGGTTCTAATCTTGGCCCCGAACCACCAAAAGACCACCGGAGCTATGCACATCAGAATACACACAAAGGCCAGCAATGAGGTGCCCCACGGTATGCCTAGATGATCGTACATGATATCCGACCAGAGCGGAAAGGACGCGGAGATGAAACTGCGGACGATGATATGGATAGCCATGGCGGAGTTTGTATGTTGCTGGTAGACATCGACGAGGTAGATGATGCCCGTGATGAAGATCAGCTGGACGCCGTAGCCCACAAAGTAGCTGGCAATGACCTGCGATATCCAATGAACGTTGCCGGACCAACCGAACCACAGCAGCGATGGCGGCAGGATCACGGCGCCCAGCGCCATGGGCGGGATACGCCACTCCGGCACCGTCTGGCCGTTGTGGGCGACCACCTTTTGCTTGTACCAGGTCATGGTGAACAACGAGCAGGTCAGGAACGACGACAGGATGCCCAGGGCCACGGCAATGAAGGGCAGCTCGCTCGCGGGGACGGACCATCCTCGCTGCTGGTACGCCTTGGGGAAAGCCTGGAAGGACAGGTAGAGGATGCCGTAGACGAGGGTCAGATAGGCGGTCAGCACGATCAGGATGGGCTCGCGGACGATGATGCGCACGGGCTTGGTCAGGTAGCGCTGGACGATGTCGTGGAGCTCGACGGGGTCCTCCTCGGAGCGGGCGTGCAGGGCCCAGTTGCGCGTGGCGAAGCGCAGGCGGCGGGCCTTCTGCTGCAGGATCTTGCGGCCCGACGACTCGCGGACGAACAGGGCGGCGAGCACGAGCAGGACGGCGGCGAAGATGAGGGTGATCCAGGCGGCCCACTGCCACGACGACGGGCCGTCGTAGGTGACGTAGGCGCCGACGATGGGCGCGATGGTCGACCCCAGGTTGATGCCCATGGCCGACAGGGCCAGGGCGACGCCGCGCGGGATCGGCTCGTACAGCTCAAAGTACGTCCCGGACACGACGGTCATGGCGCCGCTGCCGAAGACCCCCGAGATGAAGCGGCAGACCAGGACCGTCTGCACGTTGGTGGCCACGGCGATGGGGATCTGGAAGATGGCCAGCCCGGCCATGGCGACCATCATGGGCGTCCGGTGGCCAAAGAGCTCCGACACGGGTCCGAAGAAGGTCGGCCCCGCGAAGAAGCCGAAGATCCAGAGAGACACCCCCAGCTGTCCCACGATCATAGGCACCTTGTACTGTTCGGAAAAGACCGCCTCGGAGGGGGCGAACACGCTCGACCCGAAAGACACACAGACGATCATGCTGGAGGTCACGAGGACGAACGGCAGCTTCTTCGAGGTCGGCCAGTTCCGCGGGCACTCCGGGTCGTCTGGGCCATCCCAGTCGACGACATTGTCGATGATGCCCCTGGGGGACGGCTTCTCATCGGGAATGGTCGAGAGGGGCAGGTGTTGCTGTTGTGACCCGTCTTGCGTCTTGTCTCCGATCCTCGGGTCACCAGCACGGTCGGGAAGAACCACGCTGTTCTGGCTGGAATTCGGGAGGGGCGTCCGGTCTCCCGCCAGGGTGGACGTCGCGGACATTGGTGTATTCATGGCACAGATACTGTGGCCTCGTCGGGATGCAACATCTGGAATATGTGAATTCTCCCAGGGGGGGGGGGGGGAAGAGCGGAAGAAGTTGGATGTTTGCGCTGTAATTTTCGTCTGAACCAACCAACCAAAAAAGCCCTTCCAAAAAATTTAATAATAATAAAAAAGATGGGCCTTTCAGTTACTTCACCAGGGAGCCGACCGCCGGCCCGGGGAATGCAGGTTGCGGTCGTGGAGAGAAGGGGATTTGTGGGCCCAGACCGGATTTGTCACGGAAGATGAATGCAGTGGTTGTCGTTCTCGACTGGCGTGACTGGCAGCAGACATGTCCTGACTTCAGTACATGGATGTCCACGCTGAGACGAGTCATGAAGCTTTACCTTTTTTGTTCTTTTTTTCTCTTTCCAAGTGTCTAAAAAGACTTGTCAGGTGAGGGTGTGTTCCGGAGCCTCTGTTCCAATCAGTGGCCTGGCGGACTAGGTACGGCTAGTTAAGATTCATAGTATCGGCAGTCAAACGGAAGCTCTTCCAAAGAAGACCTTGTATGGCTTAATGAAGACGAATTGAAATCTGCTTTGGTAAAAGTACCACAGCAAAAATACCCGTGGATAAATAGGCAAACCACCCACCTGCATTTCATACCAAAATAAAATCCTGAAGTGCAATATAAATGTTACACATAAGTGCTTTCCATAACCTTTGGGTGATTTATATCTTCGGAATATGCTTTCGCATAACCTTCGTTTTCTGTCTATAGGTAACGTTAAATCGGCAGATTTGGAACCGAGCCCCAGCACTCCCTCGTAATATATTTTTTTCGTCTTCGCAATCGAACAGGATATGTTCTGAGAAGAAGTGGATAGCCGTCTCTGTCTAGAGTATCTGACTGGAAAGTTGAAAATTGTATCATTTCTAGGAGAGTCAGTCAGGAGGAGTTTTGGGGTAACTTAGCTCAAGTGTGTTCTAACGCTATTGTTTATCACCTCACTTTTCATATGCAACTTTTAAGGTTGATTTGATAGGTGTGGCTGTCTTTGTTCCGTATACGGGACTCAAATACTATAGAAACACCTTTGACATGTGGAATCTTGGTGCTCTAAATCTCTAGCATGTCGAAATCTAGGCACGTGCGATATATAAAATAGAGAGAAAGAGAGAGAGAAAGATGTACATATATAGAGGAATGACTTACCTCTACCATGTGCACACCTTCCCTCCCATCTCCCTACAAAGACAATCTCAATAAGGTACATGACCGCGCACAACCCTCAGGCAGCCACCGCCTTCTGAACCTCCCGGATTTCTTTCTCCTTCTCCTTCTCCGTCGCCTTCTTACCATCCGCCTCCTCCTCCGCCCCAAACTCCTCCCGCCCGCTCGCAAAGATCTTGTCAAACTCGTACTCGCTCCAGCGGATCTCGGGGGCCAGCCCGGCAAACTTCCAGACCCCGTCCACCTTGCGGTACCAGTGCTTGTTGTAGCTGTGGGCGTGGCCCTTGACGCGGACCTCGCGCAGGCTCGCGTCCGTGTAGACCTGGTGCGGCACGCGCAGCTGGTGGTGCCCGATCACCTCCGTGTCCGAGACCTTCTCCCACCGCGACCCGCCCACAAAGTGCTGCGTGCGCAGCAGCGGGTTGCCCAGCACCGCGGGGTCGCTGATCATGGCGAGGAAGTCGGTCGCTGGCATGGCTTCCCATATCTTGTCGAGGAAGGAGCGGTAGTCGACNNGGGGAAAACGGGGGGGGGGGGGTGAAAGGCGGGAGAGGGCTGGCGGTGCTCACGCGGAGGGTGGGAGCAATGCACTTGCTCAAGCGCTGCCAGTCTTTGGAATCATAGCTGTCGGCCCACTCGAAAAGGGCGGCGTTGAGGCCGAGATAGTCTATATAAAAGAGCTCGTCAGCAGCTAATGAGAGTTACTGGACAAAATGTCTTACCTGAGAATGTAATCTCATCTGAAGAGCCTGTAATGGAACCCATGATGACAGGAGGGGGGGGGTTGTACAGTAGTTCGGGCACGAATTTGTTTTTAGATACAACTTTTGGGATTGATCAGACTCTGGTAGATATGCGGTCACGCCATGAAGAAGAAAAAGACCGGGGGAATATTTATTTTTCAATTGCAATCATCACCGGGCGAGCTCGAGTTCGTCCGGCACGCCCATCTCGGGCTCGGACCTCCGGACGTGGTTGGGGAACTGCGTGGCAGCTCCGGAAGCGCCAACGACCCCCAATTGGCTCAAACTTGGACCGGTCTCTTGCTTCTCAGGTCGTCAGCTTGGGCGCCGAGACCCGGGTGATTCGAAAACGCCAAGATCCGGACGCCGATGTATAGAGTCCAGTGGTATTAGGCAACCGAGGTCATGCCTCTCCCCTCATGCGAAATTCATTTCTCGTGGGCACGCGAACAAACGAACATCCAACACAGGCGTTGTCTACAAGGCCGTGCGCCTTCATCCTCTGCCATGTCCGAGCCGCCCGGACAGTCCTCCGCCTTGTGCCCTTCAACCGAGAGCCTCCTTTGCGAAAGCTCTCCAACAAATCATCTTTTTGTGCAGTCTTGTCATACGTCGTTAAGTCTTCTGTCTCGGACTTTGAAGTGATCAGGGCCCCGTGCCGAGGGCTCTCATTCGGCGCCTGTGTGTTCGCGGCGCCGCTCCAACCTAGCTCCCGCTCGGACACGGGGGCGACGGGGGCGCCGTATACATACTGAGACAGCCGGCGGCCGGCCCTGGTAGAAGCGCGCCGCTTGCCCAATTCCCGCCTGATGCCGGTTCGTGCGCGCCCAGGTTCAACACCCCAGGCAGAGACGGCGAGTAGTCTATCCACAACCTCGCCGGAGGCCGTCTCTTGACAGCGTTCTACCGCTCTGCCGCCTCCTTTTTTGCACGCTAGGTACGGATGTCGGATCCGGTACTCGGGCCATCTCCAGTCCAGTCCTGTTGGTGGGCCGAACCCAGAATAGACAGCCTGCCTTGATTGCTTCATCTCCTCCATGAGAATCCCTGGCCCGTCTCTTGTTGTAAGTGGCTTCATGCCATCGATCCCCGACAGAAAAGAGTTGAGCTTTGCGGTCCGGCTTCGATTATCTTCTTGGTATGATGAGCGAGAATCAGGGAGTTCACTTGAGCACCGGTAGAGACGTCGCGTTCATATGCCTCGATCGTCTTTACCAGAGCCTCCAGGTGCTCGAACCCTCTGTCGACCGCCTTGATGAAGCGGAAGATCAATTCCTTTTGAACCGACCTCCAAGTACGGACGAGCTGGCTTGGCCTTCTGGGAGACTTGACGGCCTTGCCCTTGCTGCTGAGCTCTTGTGGTGGTGCGGCTTGTTTGTCCAGAGAGCTCCCCCAGAGGCTGTCTCGGAGACATGATAGGTGTGGGCGTGGGTGAATCATCCATGGTGAGATCGATGATTTGCGCTGGCACTTGTTCTGCTGTTCTGGAGGGGCGAAGCGGCGACAGGGCCATATCGGGCAGTGCTGTTACCGGTTGCTTCGTCCTCACAGGCTTGGCTCTTACAGACTTCCCAATCGCTACCGACGATGCTGACGGTGCAGCCGCAGGCGCTGACACCGTGTCGTTCACCTTTGCTGGTCTCGCTGGTTGGGTGAATTGGCGGCCCGGGCCCCACGAGCTTGCCAACGAGTCGACCTGATGCTGAACCATCCGTCTTGCTAGGCGTTTTGCTTTCAATCCCGCCCTTCCCGGTCCTCTCAGCATGTTGTCGTATGGTGTGTGGCAGTGTCGAATGTGGGCCCTGACAGCTAGCTGAGCTTTCCGACGCATGTCCAGCTTCCCGGTCCTGCCGACCTTGCCCGCCCCCTTCTCCAGCGCCTTGTCGAGGATGTCGGGTAGATTCTCGCGAGGGATGCGGGGGAACTCGTTCAGGATGACCTGTTCGAATCCGTTCTTGATGGAGGCGTCACGCCTGTCGACGTTGGCGGCCCTGGCGGACCGTGTCTCAGCCTCCTTCTGCTGCACATGTCGGTAGATTCCAGTGGGCACAGCGATGCCGATCTGATTCTGTCTGCCATTCTCAACAAGATAGACGGTTTTGTTTGCGGCCTGGGCTCGTCTGCGGCAGTTTCCTGTGATGTAGACGTTTCCCTTGGGGACGAAGGAGTAACCGCGCGGAAGGGACCGCAGGGTCACGATGGGCTCATTTGTCATGGGTGGGTGGGAGTGGAATGGTGTGGGGAAGGTAGTGATGTGATGGGGATGGGATGATGGTATGGTTGGTGGGTCTTGGGGGTCATGAGTATGAGATATCTCGTGGTGTTGATCGAGGGAGGGTTGAAAGTGGGAGGTCGTGACCAAGGAATGCTGTCGGACAACAACAAAACAATATGGGCTGACTGGTAGTGTGTCTGTGAATCTGTGAGTATATCTCTTGAGCTCAAAGGTATTGTTTCCAAAATTAGTCGCCCTTTTGTGATTCTGTCGAGATGTTGAGGCAATAGTGGACAAAGGCGATGATGGCGGGAGTGTGAAGTGAAGTGACAGGGACTCTGCAAGTGACTCACCCGCTTCTATGGCAAACTGAAAGTTGATTGCCTGGCAAGTTTCTGCTGCCCTCCAGAACAAAGGACTGTCGTAAGAAACACCGTATCAAGTCATTGCATGGAATGTTTGCAAGGTTGGTCTGACGTTGTTGCGGTGACGCTCATGTCTGGCGCAGGAGATGGAATTCAGCTCAGGGTTGCAGTTCAGGGTTGCATGCAGGGTTGCATGCAGGGCTGCATGCAGGGCTGTAGACCCTAACCCTCTGCACTCACTGCACTCACAGCCCCTAAAAATGGTACTTCTGCCCCGAAGCCGCCAGAGTGATCATCCTCCTCTCCGTAAACTCGTCCACACCCGCCATCCCGCCAAACCTCCCGTACCCGCTGCTCCCTCCTACGCCGCCGTTCGGCAGCGGCGGCTCGATATACACCGTCGGCCCATTCACATGACAGCTCCCCGCCCTCACCTGCCGTGCAACATCGAGCGCCTTCATCGTGTCCCTGCCGAACACGCTCGCGCAGAGCGAGAATTCCGTCTGGTTCGCCGACTCGATGGCCTCCTCCTCCGAGTCGAACTCAAACAGACACAGCACCGGTCCGAACGACTCCTTGTGGAATATGTCCATGTCCGGCGTCACATGCTCGAGCACGTGCGGGCGCACGATGGTCTGGTTCGGCCCAGCAATGGCCATATCCCCCGTCACCACCTTGGCTCCTCCCTCGACCGCCGTCCTCAACCAATCCAGCACCCGAGCCGCCGACGCCGGCGTGATCAGTCCTGAGATGGACACCTCCGGGTCCTCCATGTGATTGCCCGTCCTTAGTCTGGCGATCCGCTCCAACAGCTTCTGCTTGAACTGCCCCATGATGCTCCGATGGACAAGCACCCTCTCCGTGCTCATGCAGATCTGCCCCGCGTTGGACAGGGCCCCAAACACCACCGCCTCCACCGCGTCCTCGACACTCGCATCCGCCAGCACAATCACCGGCGCCTTCCCGCCCAGCTCAAGCACACACTTCTTGAGCACCGTCGCCGCCCACCCCGCAATGATGCGCCCCACGCGGTCCGACCCCGTGAAGTTCACCCGCTCCACCCGCGGGTGCTTCACCGCGTGCTCCGTCACCGCCGGCGTCCGCGCCGGGCTGCTGGGCACGAAGCTGAGACACCCCGGCGGGAGCCCCGCCTCCGCGAGCGCCCGCACCACCAGGTGCTGCGACTTGGGGCTGAACTCGGACGGCTTGAGCACCACCGTGTTGCCGCACAGGAGCGGGCACGCCACCGCCCGTGCCGTGAGGTTCACCGGCGCGTTCCACGGGCTGATGGCGAGGTTGACCCCGACCGCCCGCCGCTCCACGAGGATCGTCGTCCCGGCCCGGTCCGCGGGGAGGAGCTCGCCCTTGATCATGGTCGCCAGCCCCGCCACGTCTCGGAGGACGTTGGCCGTCGACAGCATGTTGATCTTGACCCACGTCCTGGTCGCCGAGACCTCGTGGGACAGGAGCTCGGCCGCGTCCTGGTCCATGTACGTCTCCAGGATGTCCGCCGCCCGCAGGAAGATCAGCCGTCTCGCCGACGGCCCCGTCTTGGACCATGTCTGGAAGGCCTCGTGCGCCGTGTCGATGGCGCGCGAGTAATCGTCCACGGTCGCCGAGGCGCAGTCGTAGAGTTTCTGCCCCGTCATGGGGTTGGTGACGGGGAATGTGCCATGATCGGAGCTGCGTTGGTATCGGCCTCCGATGTAGAGAAGCTGCTCCGCACCCAGGGACGGATAGCCGCCGTCGCTTTGGGCTCCGCCGTTCGCAGACATTGTGTCTGCTCCTTCTGTGTTGCCTCCTGGCTGGCTTCTCTTTTCGCTCGCCTGAGCCAGTTGTGTCGTCACCTTCGAGAACTACTCCAGTTCGATGTAGAAGGGAGGCAGCAGAAGAGTACCCCAAGCAATATCCAATTAGCGGCTCCTCCCAGACGGCTGGAGCGTGGCTCGGCAGACGTTTCCCACGAAATGTGGAAGAGAGATTCCCCGCAGGACCAAATAAGTATGCAGTCCGGAGAAACGTCATCCAATTGATTCCAGAGCGACGTTATTAACGTGACATCAAGACTCTTCATTCTGACAGTGGCACGTGGTATCGGAATGCGGCTATTTTTCCAAGCCAAATGACCGAAGCCCTCTGTTTCGTACTGGCTCCTTTCTCCCGCGTGTATATAGATAGGTACCACACCTAGGCATGCTCGTCTTTTTGCGTGCGGCGGCCAAGCCCCGGAGTGACCTCCGGATGTGGGGTCCTTTTCCGGCGCCGACCCGGACGTCTCTCTCGCCGATACCTTTCACCCGGGAATAGCAATTCTCGTGGTTTTGCCATGAGGAGTAGATGATGATGATTGCAGCATACGGAAAACAATACGGGCAGCATCTGTTTTCAAACACTCTTGCCGCTTTGTTTTGCTTTTGTCCTTACACCGAGAGATACCTAAGGTACCTGGCTCCGATCTCACCGGCGCTGGGCAAAATAAGCTCCTCAAGCTTCACCTGGCGTGCGTCTGTCTGAATCTTCAAGCTATGTATGGTAAGCATTTGCGCATTCCGACCCAAGATATGCTTCCCCCTTCCCACCCCTTTTTTCCTTCTGCATCTCACGCTATCAGAGGCGCGGTACAACCAAATCCTGACAGCAAGCAGAGTTTGGAAACAAATCAAGGCCAGGTTTCTGAATTCCACGTGATAATGAGTGCGAAATTCATAGCCTTTCTTTCGACTTCGTCTCAGGAGGTCACCCTAGATGGGATGGTGCATCGACTTAAACGAGCCGATTCTCTCTCTCCCTAACAACCAACCAGGCCTTCCTTACTGTATTTTCAGAAGCCACCCGTCAGCCTCTTGCGTGCCATCGGCGTTCACCCCTCCCCAAAACACGACGCCCTTGCCGCCCAGACAAGAGCTCGCCCCAAAGAATCCTCTCGGCCCAGGGTGGACTTTCCCCTCATGCTCGACCTGCTCCGTCGGCACAATCTCGATCTCGGCCCAGCTGTAAGCACCAGATTCCATGCCCCCGGGGAGCTTGTCCCGGATCGCGTCTTTGACGGCGGCTGGGCTGAAGCCGTGCGAGGGAAGCTGCAGGGCCCATACGTCCGAGCAGAAAGGGTGCTGCTCGCCCGCTTTACCTTGACTGTCGGTGCGACCAAACATGTACACCAAGTAATTCCGCCCGTAGCCGGTCGAGATGGGAGCCAGGACACCGCCGACGCGCGCCTTGGGGCCTGGCGCCAGGGGGTTGGAGGGGAACTCCACCTTCTCCCACCGGAGAGCGTCTGGCTTCGCGCGCGCCGCCGAGTCGGGCCCGAGTCTCAGGGCGTGCACCACGCCACTCAGCTCCGACTCGCTGCTGATGCTGTAGAGGGTACCGTCGACGAAGGCGGCGGCCGAAGGCCCCACGGGGCAGGAAGGCAGCTGCGTCCAGGCTACGGCGTCCAGGTCGTAGAGCCACGTCTCTCCCGCCGCCGCCGCCGCCGCCGCCGCCGCCGTCGTGGTCGTCTGCTGCCCCCCAGAGGAAGCCGTCCTGCCGCCGTGGAGCACCAGGATCTCCTGCTTCTCGTCCACGAAGACAAAGTGGCCATCTCTCGGCGCCAGCCGCTTTCCGATCTGCGTGGCGGCGTGGATCTTGGTCCACCGCAGGGTCTCCGAGTCCCACAGCCACAGACAAGCGTCCTCGTCGATCGGGTCCCCGTTCTCATCGCTGCCGCCGTGGATGAGAACGTGCTTGCCCCTCGCGCAGGCGGCGTGGCTCTTGCGAGGCGCAGGGACGAGCAGCTCTCCGGTGGCGGTCTCCTTGACGGGGAACGCCGGGTAGCAGGCGTAGTCTGCGGCGGGTTTGGTGTCGGACGGGAGGGAGACGGCGTGGACGTCGGTGCTGCAGAGCTTGCCGCCTGCCTGCTCGCCGCCAAAGAGGTAGGCTTTGTCACCAATGACGGTGACGGTGTGGTTTGAGCGTGCCAATGCCAGTCTGGGATCAACAAAACAAGACAAGACAAAAAAAGGAGTCAGTCAGTGACAACTTGAAGGGTTCAAAGGACGACGCCGCTTACGACGAGTCTTGGGCTGGCTCAGCGGCGATCTGGCTCAGCGAGGCCTTCAGGGGCTGGGTTGGTTTGGCGATGGAGACGGCAGCTCCAGCTTCAAGGCCGGTCGAGACGACCTGTTCAGCCACGAGGGCTCCGGCTGCCAATTCAGCCATTGTGAGTGTGTGGGGGGGGTTGCTGGTGAGTTTCGAGGTCGTGAACGGGAGGCTGGTCGCGATCAGGAAGGAATGTGTCGACGACGGAGGTGATGATCACAGTTTCGTGCTTGGTTGTTTGCTCCGTTCAAGATGTCTAGAGCCTCCTACAAGTGAGAGATGGTGAATGGAGTTGACAAAACCCCTAAAAAGGGATGGGGATGTACTATGTAAAATAGGACAATTCTCCTGCATGACGTAGGTATTTAGGTTCCGCCCGCTGATCTGTCTCGAAACGACGACGTCATTGGCGACGAATGGGCATGGGAAAATTCCCAATGGGTCGGTCAGGTTAGAAGTTCAGCCTTGCCTGTGCAGAAGCAGAGGCTGCGAAAAGGTGGGATATGTGATTTTTTTTTGGGGGGGGGGGTATGATCTGAATCTGATGTACCCAAAATCTGGATCTGAATGCCTCACCTCCTTCTAGAATTCATAACACCTGTTTCCGGGAACATGGAAGAACTCTGATGTACAGGCTCGTCTTGCCCTGAAATGCATGGCAAAAAGAACGCTTCGCCATACTACTACTACTACTACTACTACTACTACTACTACAGTAACATGCCTACCTATACTATACTCCGTATCCAGTCATCCCCGGACTCCGGCACCAACCGGTCGGACCGGAGCAACCAGCTGACACCTTTCACCGTTGCGGGGAGATCCTCGTTGCCGACACCGGCGCCGACTCACTGCACGACTTGCATTAGGTAGGATGACGGCAAAGTGCAAATTCGAGTCAACAAGACGTGATCGTGCGACTTTTTCCTTCCAACATCCTGAAGGTCTCCGTACATGGTCACTACCCGGAGCACGTACTCTGGTCTACCAAACTCCCCGGCACGCTGCACGCCTTAGCCATGGTCTCCGTATCAGCCTTCCTCAAGAAATATGCCTATCAAGAATCCGGCCTCGCCTCCCTCTGGATAACTGGTCGTGATGCTTGGCTCATAATCTTCGCACGGTATTGCCGCATGATCGCATACGGCGCCAGCTCCCTCATCCTGGCCCTCTTCTTCAACGAGATCCACGTGTCAGACTCCCGCATCGGCCTGTTCCTGACCTTGACCCTCGTCGGCGATGTCATCCTGTCCCTCGTCATCTCCCTCGTCGCCGACAGGTTCGGTCGTCGCCGGACTGCCTGCTGCGGTGCCGCTCTGATGGTCTTGGCCGGCGCCACCTTTGCACTGAGCGAGAATTATTGGATATTACTGCCCGCCGCCGTCGTCGGTGTTCTCAGCGCTACTGGCGGCGACACCGGTCCCTTCAGAGCCATCGAGGAGTCGACCATCTCCGAGCTGACGGTTCCGGAAACCCGTGCGGATGTTCTATCTTGGTACATCACCACCGCCGCACTGGGCTCAGCTTCTGGAACAGCCGCAGCAGGCAGGTTGATCCAGTGGCTACAGGCCAAGGATGGGTGGACCCTCCTCGATGCTTACCATGTCTGCTTCGGAGTCTACGCTCTGATGGGCGTGCTGGCCTTTCTGGCCTCCTTTTCCCTCTCACCGAAATGTGAACTGAAAATGCCTACCGTCATCAAGGAGCGCGAGACCGGCGAGGCGGCACAGGGTTTGCTTGAGAACCATGAGCTCAGCCCCGTGGATGACGGCCACCAGATCACAGAGGAGCCGAAGCCCAAGCCAAAGACCAGCAAGATCGCCCAGATATCGAAAGAAACACGATCGATCATGTACGCCCTGTGGTTCTTGCTCATGGTCGACTCCCTGGCCGACGGTATGGTCTCGATGAGTCTCACAACTTACTACATGGACGAGAAATACCACCTGTCCAAGTCGACACTCGGCGACGTGCTCTCAGCTAGTTACTTCCTTGCCGCGTGCTCGACGGTATTCGCAGGACCTCTGGCGAGGCACATTGGCCTGGTCAATACCATGGTTTTCACCCACATCCCGTCCAGCTTGGCTGTTCTCATCTTCCCACTGCCCCAGAACAAGTTTCTCACTTTTGCTCTGCTCCTGCTCAGGGTGGGGCTGAACAACATGGACCAGGCGCCCCGGGCGGCTCTCATCGCTGCCGTGGTCAAGGCGGAGGAACGGACTGCTGTCATGGGCATCACGAGCACTCTCCGGACCCTGGCCAATGTCACCGGCCCGAGCTTCACGGGCCTGCTCGCGGATAACGGCAGATTCTGGATCGCGTTTGTGGTCGGAGGCGCTTTGCGGCTTGCATATGACCGTGAGTATCCCTTGCTTTCGAAAACGACGCCCCATCTTGCCTCTCTATACAGGTTCCAGAACATGTCGCTTGAGGCTCTGGACCAGGGTTCTAACATGCAACAGTCGGTCTATTCGTCATGTTCATCAATATCCAGTTGTACAAGCATGAGCCTGTCAAAGACGCAGCCCTTACAACGGCAGAGAGGGTATCGCTTGATGCATTCGAGATTGGGTCGGACGATGATCTCGAGGCAAGATTGCGGCTGTTCGACGAGGAGGAAAGTGAGGATGAGTTGTCTTTGGGACGACAACAAAAACTGCAAAAGCCGCCGGTGTAGGTCTATACGCTTTGCCCAGAGATTCAAATATAGTACTACTACACTACACTACAAATACACCACAAGGTTGCTAGAGAGTACCTACTTATTTAACTAAATACTGACTGATGCAAAATACATCTAGAAGTCTGGTTTTGCCTCCAGCCTCGTCTCCATCCTAGGAGTTAGACATCAAGACAGAATAGATGTGCTTCATTATCCAGGACAGAAGGGGCAAATTTGGAAAACCTATCTTATGTAGATCTTCTCACGCTACGCCTAAATCGAGTGGACGAGATATTGCCCGCGTCCTGCAGCGGCAACTTTGATCAGGCCCTTGTTACACAGGGGTTCACGGGATGTACCCCTCTAATAACGGCGGCTTATCATCCCCGAGGACCTAGTCACGCACTAGATACTTATCAGGCGAAAGCAAAGTGCCTATCAGTCCAGAGAGGTTGGGATGTCTCGCTTGTACATATCATTTTGGGTGTGGATTAGCTCAGCTAGCAACAGTGTTCACACCGAACGTCTCGCATTCTTGGCGTTGATTACTTCCGATACCACTCTCGGCCTCTCATTGTTCATCGGCAGGAATCCCGATTTCTACTCGTTTTAAGCGCTTGCGCGGAACATGGCCGACACAAAGCTAGAAGAGCAGGTCAAGTCGGGGAGCGATGGCGATGGCGACGTCTCGCCCGGCGAGACGGTGGTTCTCTCGAAGGACGAGCAGCACCTCGCGAGGCTCGGCTACAAGCAAGGTACGCCTTGTTGGAAAAGCTTCAAGCTGAGGATAATAATAGGAGGTATCTCTGACTGAGAAGCAGAGTTCTTTCGCCATCTGGGCCTCTTTGAGAACTGGTCCGCGACGTACATCACAATGAACTTTGTCTCAGGTACGCTGAAGCACAGGACCTGATAAGAGAAGAGTGGGTGTGTCCAACTGACAGGACTTTTACTCGATCGATAGGCATGCCGGTTCTGTTTAGCTTCGCCATGTACACAGGAGGTCCCAAGGCAGCCTTCGCAAATTGGACAATGATCGGAGGGTATGCCGGATCCGCCCGCCGTGCTGTGCTGCTCATGTCGAGTAGCCGTTCCAGGACAAGACTGACCTTCTGTTCTGTAGCTTATCTTTCATCGTATCACTCGCCATGGCCGAGATCGCCGCCGCCTTCCCCACGGCCGGCGGGATTTACTTCTGGAGCTACCGTCTGGGCGGCCAGAAACACGGTCGGTTCCTCAGCTGGATGACGGCGTGGTGGAACTGGGCGGGATGGATCTGCGTCGTGCCAGGCGTCCAGCAGGGCGCCACGAACTTCCTCCTCAGCGCGCTGGAGATCAGGTACCCGGACTCCACCGTCATCACGACCGGCTGGTTCTCGTGGCTGTTGACGGCGATCGGCATGGTCTTCGCCATGCTGCCCAACGTGCTGTCGCAGCGGGCGCTGAAGCTGTACTTCCGCTTCGCCGTGTTCATCTTCTTCGTCCTGTTTGCCTTCTACTGGATATGGTTCCCCATCATGGCCGCGGGGAAGTTCCAGTCTGCCGAGGGGGTGTTCGGTAGGTTCTACAATGGCATCAATGAGGGAACGGAGAAGCAAGCGTCGGATTCGTATGCTTGGGTCATCGGGATTCTGTTTGGCGCATGGGAGTTCTATGGGTTTGTGACCATCCTGCCCCTCTGCAAGTTTGCTTCTGTTAAAACGCTTTTTGCAGGTACGATGCCTCGGCACATCTGGCCGAGGAGACTCACGACGCCTCTGAGACCGTGGCAAAGGGCATGTGGGCAGCAACACTTTGCGCCTGGGTGCTGTCTGTGCCGGTAGGTGCTTATCGTTACTCACTCATGACATGGACAATCCGACGCGAGCAGCGGGCTGACAAACAAAGCAGACTCTCATCCTCGTCCTCTTTTGCATGCAAGATTTCGACGGCATCGTATCGGCGGGCTACTCGAACAACTGGGCCGAGTACCTCATCCAGCTGCTCGGGGAGAACGCCGCGGTGGCCGTCCTCGTGATCCTGTGGATCGACTCGACCTGCGCGACGACCAGCTGCTTCATGTCGGCCCAGCGCGTCACCTTCGCCATCTCCAGGGACGGCGTCCTGCCCTTCTCCCGGTACTTCCGAGAGCTCAACCAGAACCGGGTCCCCGTCCACGCCGCCTATCTGGTCCTGTTCCTGAGCATCGCCATCACCTGCGCAGTCATCGGCTCGACGGTCGCGTTCAGCGCCATCACGGCCACCGCTACCATCGCCACCAACTTCTCGTACCTGATCCCGATCGCAGCGAGACAGACCGTCGGGCGACACGACTTCAAGCCGGCGAGGTACAATCTTGGGAGGTACAGCATGATCGTGGGGACCATATCGTGCCTGTATATCATGTTCCAGTTCGTGGTGCTTCTCTTACCACAGCTGTACCCTGTGACGGCAGAAACTCTGAACTATGCGCCCATCTGCATCGGAATTGTCTCTGTTGTCAGTCTCGTCGGTTGGATCCTGCCTTTTGGCTTGGGTGGCAGGCACTGGTTCACGGGACCGAGGAGAACCATTGACGAGATTTTACGAGAGCAGAGTAACATCGTACAGGAGAAGTGAGCCGCGCAGAGGAAGATTTGTTCCACAGCAAATTGCACTGTGGCAAGTCAGCTCACGAGTTTATCGAACATCTCCTAGCGAAGGGTACTTGTCTCAGCAGGAGCAGGAAACGAAGAAACGCATGACGGAATAGATAGAGATACAACTCTGGCTCAAACATCATTAGACAAAGACAGTTTCTACGTATTGAACACTGTGTAATCTTGGGTGCTAGGCTTTTGAGCATCCTCCATTGTACGAAGGATACTGTTTCAGCTTTTATAGCTATATATACGTATTGAAAAATTCATTACCGGGTTGACATGGTAATAG
>MUZH01003525.1:0-15817 GCA_003012965.1 Juglanconis oblonga
CTCCTCACCCCACCTGCCTCGATCAGCCAAGCGACAGGGGAGAAGCTCCTCCCCTGCCCTGTCCTGGTCGCCTGGTCGACCGGGGCTGGCCCGTGCATTTCTCGGGCCTGCGTGGTCCAAAGTACTGAGGTACAAGTATGCATCTCTCCAGATGCCCCCCGTTGATATGGATCACAAGCCGGGAAACCACCTTGATGTCCGGAAGTCTATCGTGGACTACTCGTGCCGGCAATTCAAACAGCCATTGCCTCGGTCAATTCGGGAGAGCCATGGTCCAGCAGAATAGGGTGATTCATGGCCTCTGACATTGACATCTCATAAGGCGCGCCTAACATGGAATGAATGGAAACTGGGCTTGGAGAGCCGGTCAACACCGAACATTCTACCGAACCGGAGTCGCTTGTCGCCGCTTGTCGCCGCTTGTCGCTCAGTGCTCGCAGCCCTCCGTACTCCGGGGCTAGACCTGTCCTGGTCTGGTACTTGTACTTTCCTCCATGAACCACCTTCACGCCCGCCACTCCTAACCCATCATGTCGCAGACGACGGCATCTCCGGGTGTTTTCAACCCCGGCTTGCCCATGCGTGGTTAAATCCCGTCGGTACCTGTAGTCTCGTGCTAGACGAGTGTTTTCTCATCACGGCCCTGATCATGACAGCCACCCGGCGACTTCGGCCCGAGAAGAGCCACAATTCTCGCTACAACCAACCCAGAGCCGCGTGGTGAGGTGTCAGGTACTAGTATTTCTCAGCCTCGCGCCTTCCTCGACGTTTCCAGAGCCCAAGGGACCCGCTCGGTCAACTTCCCGTACGAGACTCCCAGTCGACTCGTGAAACGTCTTGGTTCGTCACGCAACTGTCCTGCGACCAGAACATGCGCTGAAGACTCACGTCGGACCACCATGCTCTGACACATCCCAGCATCTCACTTCTCGACTACCCGCGACGGGCTGCTCGGTCGCGAGCTCGACTTCGGTCTGAAAGCAGAGCGTGTTTGTACAAAGTATTTTCTACAGAATAATGTGCATACACAGTAGATGCATGGGGGCAGTCCAGGGTCGCAAGCTGGCGGTTTCTCCCCGTCGCGAAACGCACGACGTCGAGCATGGGTGGATGGACAGAAGCCGATGCGATCAGCCCAGATTACCTCATTGATCGTGTCTCCTGCAGGAGCCACTCTGCTGCGCGTCTCGGCGACCATGCCGAGCCTCACGCTAGAACCCACTGCGGTCCGCTCCTGCAACAGTGGCATGATCGCTCGCCTGTGCGTCAGTATTTTGGCAGGCAGGCATCCTCGAAGCCTTTCTATCCACACTCCTCCTTGGCATCCAAGCGCGGACCACGGTGCTCGCTAAGACGCGATCCAGCTTCGCACAATGCATCATCCTCCAGGACATGGCCTCGTCTCCCCTCAAGTTGTCGAAGCGCCCGCGGCGTCGCCGTCGACGAGCCTGATGCTGCTGCTACGTGGATGCCCTCAGCGACGTCATCGCGAAAGCTTCCGTGAAGCGCCCCAGTCGGCCATCGATCGTCTCGTCTGTCGTCGAGCCACCGCCCAATGATGCCCAATGTTTCCACCGGCATCCAGATCTCCCTAGAGTTGACTCCTCGATTCGGTCGAAAGGGACGAGGCTGCCCAACGACGACGAGCTAAGCCAGACACGAAATGCCTTCAAAGACCACACCCGCTTCTCAATCTCACAAAGTCCGCACGTCAGACCAGTCACTTGCATTGTTGGCTGACATGCTCAACGCAGTAGGGTTTCCCGTCATGTACAAGAGCCGAATCTGGCTGTCCCAAGCGACACTCGCGATACCCCCGACTGCTGTTCCCCAGTGGCCGGCTTGAGACATGTTCCATGTGTCGTTGGAATTCTCCCGCCAGAGACCGTATATGTTTCCTGTGGACGCCACATAATAGATGTGGTGTTGGTCAAGGACGCGCTGGAAGCAACTGGAGAACTTTGCGTCCGGTTTCCAGCCTTTGGGGTCATCAGATACAACGGCCGTGGCTAATTTCAGCATCAGCAAGTCACGTTCAAGTAAAGACGTGTGGCGTGAACGGGACAAGATCGCTTACCGGTGGTGGTGCCCACTCCCGTGGCGTCGCTGTACACGATCTCCTGCAGTTCCTTGCTTCTAGAATTGACAAAAACCACCTGCAACGTCTCCTCGTTGGAGTCGAAATTCACTGAGATGCTGGACCCAGCGAAGGACGAACTTCCAAGCCAAGTGTCCTGCCAGCCATTGGTCCCCGGATCATTCCACACTAGGGCTCGCAAGGCGCGTCCTCCGCCTTTATAATAGACCCTAATGTCCGAGCTATTGGGCAAGAGGGTCGCAGCAAGGCCAGATGCCCCGAACACATTTCTGGAAGCGTTTGCGCTGATGATTCCATGCTCCGAAACGGTGCAATTTTGCGCCCCGAGGGAGCACTGTAATGTCGTCTGGCAGATATCCGACAGCGACGAGTTATCCTTGTTCGTCGACAGATAGAACACGTTGGTCAGGATCCCGTCATTCTCCGTCGTGTTCGCCGTGGTCACGGCGATCGGTGTCGCCTGCTGAGGAGGCGGAGACAGAGACAGCCTCTGCTCTGCGCCGGCTTTGTCGTCCCACATGAGCCGGTACAGCAGATCTGTGGTGTCGAGGTCCTGGTAGACAACCTGGACGTTCGCGCTGGTCGAACCCGTGGTGCTCATCGTTGCAGCGGCTATTTGTCGCTGGTTCGCAGGCATCGGGCCAGAAGTCGCTGTCGCTGATGAGCTACCCCCGCCTTCGGTGCTGCTTGACCCCACGACCGCGCCCACGACTGCGCCGGCGACCACGAGAGCTGTGACGCTTCCTGCGATCAACCAAAACACCCGTTTTCTCAAGCCGAAGATGGTTTTCCGATGGGGTATCTTTCCCGCGAGCTGCGACGGCGTTGCGCTCTCGGCGAGCGGGTTCGGGTGGTTGATGTTCAGAGTATCCTGCGTGTCGCTCAAATATAAATCCTGCCCATTGCCATGGTGACTGGAACTCAGGGGGCTAGCGACTGAGACTTGAGGAAACGATGATCCCGGACTGCAGTCCTCCCAGTGCGTTGGTCGTTGGGCCGCATCAACCGGGATAGGGTATCGCTCCTCGTCTCTCTTACGATATTGTCAGCCGGCTCGTCGCGCACGCATCAATTCATTCCGAGAGAACCTACCATATTCGATGTCATACGGGAGAGGGTCAGTTGCGGATGAATCGAATATTTCCTCTCCTCGTTCTGTTCGGCGGCGGAGGCTGAGCGCATTGGGAATGGCGAGAATGTAGGCCGCGGATATTCATTCTTCTCTCCACGTAAGTCATCGGCCAAGTTGGGGAAACCCAACTACACATGCGTGCAAGGCAGCCATATTTATCGACCGCTGGCCGCATCCCAGGAGCATCTGGTACGTAGCCGACGAGGGCGCCGACAAGGGCGGGGATGCGCCCAGTCACCATTATCAGCTTCATCAGCCGCATTTACCAGGACCTGCCGAGCAAATAGAGCAGGTTTGAGGGTCGCAAATGCTACGCTGGCGTTGTCTTGGGGTTCAGGTCTGCTTACACGCGTAGAAAACTAATGGGAATTGTGACGGGGTTGAGCTGGAATTCGTTGGATGGTGTGGGCCTTTTTCGGCGATTCATGGTGGGATGGTACGGTGAGGGACCGAAACGTTGATCGAGATCGTCATCATGATTGCTTCGGCGGGATATGGCTGTGGGTTCCCAAAAGCAATGGCACGGCCTTCCTTTAGTCTTCTTCTGCGAGGCAGACCGGACTTTCGTTCAGCGCTTTCTGTCACCCAACTCCCCATCTGTGAGCCTGGAGATACAGGCTGGCTGTGCGTCCTACCTTACATGGATGGCACGCGTCTTGATCGAGACGAGACTGTTCTCCCGGCCGCATCGACCGAAGTACGGCGAATACTCGTTCAGTATGACGGCAGGTCTCGGAGGTAACCGACTCTTCAGCGGCGACGCCACCGGCCGGTCGGGTCGAGCCCCCCGGAGACGTGTCCGGCTGCGAGAGGTGATTCGCCGTCTATGCCAAGAGCTGAGGACGGGCGAGCATCATTGCATCGCTTGGTGCTGATGTCGATGATTATCACGGGCTGGAAACTACATATATAGATTCACACAGTTGAATTGTGAGCTACGGTCCAACGTTCCACCTCAAGTAATGTAACGGCATGGGCAATGCATGCCTGTGCCGTCACAGTCTGAACCAGTAATAAGTGAATGCGCCGGGGTTGCGAGTTCGAGTCTCTGTCTAGTTATCTGTCCTCGTTCTGTTGTATTCGTGGGAAGCCCACCACGAGCCCACTCCCCCCTATTCTTGCATTCAGAAAAGTCGACTGAGTCTCTTCAGTCGATGTGGATGTATATATAGCCTAGCTGTTGGAATAAATTTAGTTCGTACGAATCGGCCTATCGATAGTTCATAGTCATTTGCTTAGTCACGACTAGAAGGCTGCTTAAGCAGGGCCTTCAAGGGCCCTGGAAGGGAAGGATCTTAGTCTCTTTCCTAAGTAGTGCAACTTAGAATCTATTCGTTTCACCACCCAGACGAACGCCCCGTACGCGTACGGAAAGTTTTTCTAACACTAGCACACTTTTAAAAGTCTCTGTCTATTGGATAAGTCCAGCTCCCGGCATGGGGTCGTTGCTTCGCGGACGAAGCATAGAAGAGAGGACTACTTGTCACATACCAGAATCTACGTGTGTAGATGCATATCATTGACTCGTTATCAATTAGGTAGCCTTAAATGTTCTACTCTTAGTGCTATAGCGATATGGGCAGTGTATCACTATGCTGTTATGATGACGGCTATATATCGGCTCCCGCAACATTCTTCACTTCACATGCTGCGCCTGCGAGCCAGGAAGATTGACCGTGCGTAACCTAGGTACCGTGGTGGTGGTCTACTTTTGAAATGTGTTTTAATCAGCGGGCACAATGCCATCGACTGTCTTGATCTGTAGTGTGGTTTTATTACCCTTGCATCCGGTTTTTTCTCTCGTTGTCCGAGGGCAGCTAGTTGATATCATACTGGCCATCATAGTAGCGGCAGCTTGGATTAAGCAAACCCCCAAGAAGAACCTGCTAAAAGGATCACCCAAATGTCTTGCGCTTAAGCTTAGGAACTAATGTCTTCTGGGCTGGCTTTGGGAGACCGGCGCGTTCCATGACTCATTTCTCTAGGTCTAGTTTTCTCATGGACGAATTTACACCTGTAGTGGACTCCTCTACGGGGACGTAATAAAGCCTTGATCAAATATCCTTTTTAGAACACTAGCAATTAAATCGTTATATCGTTCACCACACTGGCTATCTCGTGTGATATTCTCTGCTACATGCTATGAACATCCGAAACAGCAGTTCTCTTTACGACGGGCGCAACCCCTACGCACAGTGAAGTAGTCCGTGCAGCACGGAATGTCTGTAGCACAAAGCTAAGTTGGCGTATACTAGGGGAGTTCCATCTGAAAAAAAGCAGCCATGATCTAGCTCGTCAAAGTCCTCGAGGCCAAGCGACGGGGCAGCTGGATCTGCCTACCTATAGACACGTGAACGCTACAGGCGCCCGGTGTCCTCTAGGACTATCTCTAATAACCATTCAGCCTATCAGCAAAGGACCACATGAGATCGCAACCTACTAGCGCTAGACTAAACGAAGCTCGACCTGATAGCTCTCAGCGTTGTTGGAGAGAGAACATACTATATGACTAGGTAATATTCGATACGAGGAAAACGTTGGGATGCCTCACATGTCAGAAAGGTATATAATACCGGGTGTCTCGCCCAGTTTTCGCGGACCCAACTGTTCTTTCCTGCACCCTCCTTTATATAAAACCTGTCCCCAAAACTTTTGGTCGCAATTTGAAGTGAAATGACTCTGAACACTCACTGAGATCAAGACCAAAAGCAGTAGTCCACTCGTTCCAATCTACAATTTTCCTACCCTAACCTCTCTCTATCATCACTACCACCTACCCTGCACGGACATAGTGTAGACACCATCACTTGTCCTGACATCCGCACGATAACCACTTCCTCTGGGAACAACAGCCAAGACGAAAGTCAACACACTCTTGGAAGTCTAAGGTCCGGAATACTTGATACTTCGAAACTTTGCCCTCCTGAGAAGCAACGTACGTACCTAACGCATTTCACTTGTCCTCGTTCTCACACACGGACATCGCCCTTTGAGCTCTCCCTCCCCCTCTTTTCTTCAGTTCTTATGATAGAAATAATCAAGACAAAATCTAACACGTCATCACAAGTCTAGAGTACAGATACGACCTGGACAACACAAGACTCTATACTGTGCTCAAGGGCACACTAAAAGCACACACTTGGTCATCCCACCCTGAGAGCACAACTAGTCTTAACCCCCCAGACTAAAGCCAACACACCCTTCCCAAGTCTAGACTAGGGGTGCATCATTGACTACTTGACACTCTGTAATGTGCTCTAAGTAATTGCTGCATACCCACTCAACCACCCTAACTCCAGATTTCAACCATTTCAACATGGAGTACTCTCGCTTGTACGAAGGCAGAGCCATTGAGGCCTGGATCAACGACGTGATGGCAGCCATACAGGAGGAAGCCATCCTCAGCCGCACGGAGACCTTGGCTATCTCCATGGTGGAGGGCGTCCTTAGCTACGACGACGCCCTACAGCAAGAGCAAGAGGCTATCCACCGTTGCGAGCTCATCCGACAACGACATGAGCATAGATTCGCCATCCACGCTCCCCATCACGAGCATGAGGCCGCCCGCCACAGCGATCTCGTCTTCTGCCAACACCACGCCGCCCCACAGCAACAAGAGGAGACCATCACCAACCGCGAGCCCGGCGTCTCACAGCACGCGTCGAGGTTCGCCATCACCGCTCCCCACCACGCGGAGGAGCCCAGCCGCTATCGCGAGGGCGCCATCCTCGGACGGCGAGAGCAGGCCAGCTGGAGCCACATCGTCCAGCCTATCCAGGAGATCGACCTCGCCCGCGAGAGGCAGGCCTTCCTCGAATATCCTCGCCAACGGGCGCACGAGGTCTTCCTGGCGCACGGCGGCCACTCGATGATCGAGGCCCGCGCGCGGGCTTTCTACAGCAGCGAGCGGTTCCGCGTAGGCCCCGCCGAGTCGATCGAAGGCTTCTCTCGCAACCTCAACCGCAACCGCGGGCAACGACTCAGCGCTGCTTCGGAGGCTCATCTGCTCCCCGCGGCGGCGTCTCATCCCGCCCATCCCGGGCACCCAGCTCTCTCCAATGGCTCGATGGGGATGACCACGCCGGACTCGGGATCCGGCGTACCAACCGTCACCGACCAGGGAGCAGACGAGCCGCCTCCTCAGACAGTAGACCCCGGCGACAATGATCACCTCGACACCTCGAGCTTGGATAACTTTCTCCAGAACCTTGCCGAGGCTATCAGGCATGGCCGCGCGCTCGTACGGGAGCGCCTCAACGTGGCTGTTCTGCCGCTCCAGGAGGCCATCCGTTTGGTGGACGAGATGCGCACACAGCTGGAGGCCGTGCAGATCCGCGAAACCGAGGAGGATATTGTCGACACTGCGACAGCGGACGAGGGCGCCTGGGAGACCGAGAGCGATGATGATAGCTCCGGTGGTGCCCCACTAACAGATGATGCCCACTCTGAGAATTCCGAGTGCGAGATCGACATTCTCGGACATGGACGGGATGGTTTTGGAAGAGATTCTCAATAGCTTTGCTGAGACCCTTGATGATATTCAGGAGACAGGCGACGAAGCCGTTGCGCACTTGTGCGAGATGGATCTTCACAGTACGGATGAGTCGGCCGCTGCAGTGACGGAGGACGTCGCCGATAACGAGGAGACCGTCAAGCCTAAGCAGCAGTCCGAGCCGATCCTGAGACGGAGTTTGGATGAGTGGCTCGAGGTGCCCGCCCCGCAGGAGTGCAAACAGCCTCAGGTCCATGTCGAGGAGTCTCTCGGCTTCACGAGGGAGAGAGCATACGAGCAGTGAACCAAACCATAGATGAGGAGAAGGAAACAGGAGAGTAGGGAGAAGAAGAAGAGATGTCAGAAGAATAGGCAGAGGATGGGGCAGAAGAAAAACGGAGAAGAGAGAGCGATAAAAGCGAGAGAAAGCGAGAGAAAGATGAGGCATCGATTACCAATGGGTTTTTGCATCAGATCTAGCGGTCAAAGTTTGGTTTTACACCAGATCAGACATATTGCTATTGCATTCAGAAGAATCTGTAGCGTGGGAGGGCCGGACGTCTCGCCAGCACTCACAGCAGAATAGAACAAACAAACAACATTGAGAGGAGCATAATACAAATACTACTTGGGTCGCCAACTCCTGAGCCTGATGCCATGTGAAGTCACTCGATGACGACCGCCTCTAAAACCACATTGCGCCATTTTCCATATCCTTCAAGACATAGGAATACGCTTCAATGTAGCGAAAGTGAGTTGGAGGAAACTCACATATTCTTTTCAAATGTCCTGGTAGGTTTAGTGGAGCCCTTCAGTACCACACACCCTGACAGGAACAACAGCCTTTTGTAATGCTTAAAAGTTCCAGCAGTTAGGTCGCATTGGAACCGCTTCCAGACCCTCCGAATGACAATCAACGCTGGAGCGGGCTTTATCCTTCCGCAAATTCACTTGCGTGGCGTCGGATCAGCGGACGCCAGTGTCGAGGGAGAAGATATCTGCTCCGAGTTTCGTTCGACCTGCCCGGACGCGGAGAACCGTACAGTCGCCCTACCGCAGTCACCCGAGCCGGGTATTCCACCGTTGATGGCTGCAGGGGAGCGTACTCAGATCGGAGGTTCGTGACGGGCGAGTTCCACTAGGACATCATTCTTCCAACTCTCAAGGAGGCATCCCGCGTTAGCGAGTCCGGTAGGCAGCTGGTAAATAGGACCACGATCGTCGAGTGCGAAGACACCTTCATTGGATGAAACTACAGCAAATCCAACGAGCTTGCCACCATCCGAAAGGAACTATACAAGGCGCGCCGGTTCCGCTAGAGCTTGCTCTAGGTCGGCGAGAGCGGTTGACCTGGCGCTTGGGGCTCAGAATACCCCAGCAGATGACGTTGTATGCCGAGGAGATGGTCAAGATCCGGTTCGTGGAGAAGGGCCGCAACGTCTCGGCTGTGCTTGTCAGCTCTGGAGACCAGGGCGTTGTTCACACGTTCCGCAAGATGCTGCAGCCGCTTAACTGCACTTTCCATGATAAGTGAAACATATTGAATGACCTTCTGGGAGAGCTCACTATTGTTCAGGAGGCTGACTTCGACTCGAAGGCCGTTGTGGACCTTGCTGTGTTGACCTGGACCATCCATGTTCTTCATTGGGGGGGGGGTATGCGATCTTTTCCCCCCAGATTCGCCATCTTGGACTGGTGCTAACCATAGACACACGCGATCTCTCATAGTCTCATAGAGCTGGATGAGCCCGTTCAACCAGAATGTTGCCTTCGCAAGGACCACCAACAACGATGATGAGAATCAGCCCAGGTGTTGGGTCAATGATGTGAGCTCTGCCAAATCAAGGGATGGAGTCAAGAAATGGGCCAAGGATTATATAAGCACTCCAGGATCATGTACATAGTATATTCTCACTAAAGACCCACTTGAGCTCAAGCGTCCTCCTCCCCTCCCGCCCTCAACATCTTACCGCGGCCAAATTTTTCGTTTCTCTTACATATCTGCTGAAGCTTTGGCCGGCAGTCTGCTTGCCGTCATTTCTCCCACTCTAGTCTCACAGCCTTGTTCAAACAAGTAGCACATCCCATCATGGCCACCCACTCCCATGACGGCCTCACCAGCCACACGCACGACGGGCCCGCCTTCAACGCGCAAGAACACGGCCACTCGCACGAGATCCTGACGGGGCCTGGATCGTACCTCGGGCGGGAGATGCCCATTGTGGAAGGGCGGCAGTGGGCCGGGCGCGCCTTCACCGTCGGCATCGGCGGGCCTGTCGGGTCGGGCAAGACCGCCCTCATGCTCGCCCTGTGCAACGCCCTGCGCGCCACCTACAACATCGCGGCCGTCACCAACGACATCTTCACGCGCGAGGACGCCGAGTTCCTGACGCGCCACAAGGCCCTGCCCGCCGAGCGCATCCGCGCCATCGAGACGGGCGGCTGTCCGCACGCCGCCGTGCGCGAGGATATCAGCGCCAACCTGGCGGCGCTGGAGGATTTGCACGCTGAGTTTGGGACGGATTTGCTGCTCATCGAGAGTGGGGGGGACAACCTGGCTGCGAACTACAGCAGGGAGCTTGCAGATTTCATCATTTACGTGATCGATGTTAGCGGTGGAGATAAAATCCCCAGGAAGGGAGGTCCGGGCATTACGCAGAGTGATTTGCTGGTGGTGAACAAGACGGATTTGGCGGAGATCGTCGGCGCGGATTTGGGTGTGATGGAGAGGGATGCAAGGAAGATGCGTGAGGGAGGACCTACGGTTTTCGCGCAGGTGAAGAAGGGTGTCGGCGTGGATCATATTGTGAATCTCATTCTGAGTGCGTGGAGGGCAAGTGGTGCTGAGGATGTGCAAAAGTCGAGAGGGGGACCAACAGCTACGCCTGGTCTGGACGCTTTGACCCGATAACGAGCATATGGAGGTGCTGGGTACGTGGAAGAAATATGATCCCGGGAAATACTGGACTTTGGTCTCCATTGCATACGAGTTCTAGCATATGTACCCCCCATCCCACCAACGCCTGTTCATGGTCTCATCAATCTTACTGGCCCTCAGTTGTCCTCGTCCATCGCCTCATCCTGCTGGGCCGGCACTTCTGAGGGATCCAAAAGAAGTCCCCTGATCGGTGTCGCATTGCGAGGCCAAACCCTCTTGTACAGGCTTACCCCGATACTGTCCTGAGGGTTGATCCGCCCGTCGAAGGTCGCCTTGAAGTACCCATGAGTACCCAGAGCTTCCTTGACGTAACCGCTGCGTCCCCTCTTGGTCCACAGTGGTAGTGCTTTGAACCACTCCACATCTTCTCTATTGAAGAACATGTAGCGAATAGTGACGATCTTCTTGTTGATGTGGTAAGGGTGACCAGTTAAGATGACCCGCTTGGCAATGACACGTGAAGTAGATGGAGGCAAGGCGGTACCTGTGCCCACCAGCGTTAGTGGCAGATCGGACTCGTCCTCACCCTTCTCTTCGCCAGGGGCAGCCCTTTTGAAGAAGAGAGCCGGCACAGAGCCCCATGCCACTGGGCCGATGAATGTGGCCACGGCGGACTGCCCCGGGTGAAGGAACCGGCAGAACTTGTGAACGTCATTGGGAGTATTGTTAGCCGTCGAGAACTGAGGGTTGATGACGAATCTCCGAGGACCATATTGGATGATCAAATCCTCCTTTGACTTAATCGACTTGGAATAGTCTGAGCTCAGGTTGAAGAGGAAGTTGACAGCCGTCCGCTTGTTCTCGTGCCTCAGCAGAGAGAACAGAGTCACCGGTCTCGCTTGATCGAAGGTGGTCTTGATGTCGGATGGCACTCCTTTGATGTGAACATGGACACGAGTTCCAGCTGGCACACCTCCAACAAGAGCCTCGCGAATGGACCGAACGCGAGATGCCTGGTAGTCTTGGACTTGCAATAGCCGCCTCCACTCCTCGGGCTCAAACGCCTTGTCCTCATCCTGTTCCCAAGGGCTGGTTTGCAAACTCTTGAGTCCTCTGTATCTTGCCAGTCTCTCGCGTGCAAGGACATTGGGGTGGAGCTCGATTTCGTCAGGAAATTCCAAATCCTCCTCGGCCTCATCCTTCTTCTTCGCTCGGTACTGAGACAGCTGTGCCGCATCCTCATCCTCGTCAAGCTCCATGAAGGCTGCTTCCGACCGAGGGTATTCTGATGGGCCAGCCTCGGTCTGAGCATCATCCGCGAGCCCCTCCATGCCATCCTCGGGTCGTGCATCAGGTTCCGGCTCTTCGTCATCTTTCATATCGATGTCTGTCATGTCGGAGCCAGATTCTGACAGGTTGTCGTCAAGATACCAAGCTGCTTGGTATTTTGAGGTGCCTTTGGGTACCCTCTTCCGGTCGTATGGCACGTTCTCCTCATCTTCCGAGAAGTAGTGGTGGTCGTCCAGTAGAACCCCCTTCTTGACGGAAGGCGCCACTGATGTGGCATCATCCAGGTCGACATCACCGTCTGCATCGTTCATCAACATCTGCTCTGGTGCCAAGTCGGTAATTTCGTCTTGATCCTCGGTGGGTAGATCAAGTACCTCCTCAGCCTCGTCGTCCACAGTCATCCCCTTATCCGACCTCTTGCCACGGTTCGACAGAGGCGCAGCTGTGATCTTTTCAACCTTGAATGTGCCCCAGTCACCAACCTGGACTAGCCGGTCAGCCTTGAGACCCTTGCCCCGGACCACTCCGGTGAGTACAGTCGAGGCTTCGTCCGAGTCCCCAAATCTAATGTCCTCAACCAGCATCCAGCTTCGGTCATCCCTCCACTTAATGCCCTTAGGTGTTGTGCTGCACAGCGATCTCATCAAGTTTGCACACTCTTGTCTGTTTTCAAGGCTGTAGAGCTTGTGCTGGTCTGGGTGGAAGTGTGTGATGTAGGACCGCAGAGAATCAAGAACGGAACTCCTTTGCTTTACGGGTTCGATTTTAGTCAGGCCTTGGACGACGGTGAACATAGTTGACAGACCCTGGCTCTCGACACTACGGAGAATGAGCTCGCCAAGATCATCCACCTCCACATCGGCCGACAGTACGAGAACCACGAAGTCCGCCACTCTGGCAGCATCAAGACAAGCCGTGAGGTCCCGGGGCAGAGCCACGTATTGGATCTTCTGCTTGAAGCGATCGACAGGCACACAAGTGGTTCCGAGAGTCACCTCTTGCTCAAGGTCTACGCTTTCGTTGAGGCGTCGTACTGCAGCGGTGGCATCCCCGTCGGCGCACAGAGGGATGACAGCGACATTGCGGGGAGCGCCATCTCGGCCGGCGAATACAGAGTTCTCCCTCTGGTGTTCCTTGAACTTCGTTTGCTGTCTCTGCTTGGCCTGGTTTCGACGGTCGAGTTTAGACATGACTTGCTGGTGGGGGGTTTTACGGCGCTCGTTGGGAACCTTGCCTGGATGGAGAAAGCCTCGAAGTTAGCAAACAGTCCTCTTATAATAGGGATTTCGAGAGCGGTTAATGGCCCCGCGATCATTATGAGCACGGCGTGAGTCATCTGCACCTCACCTTTGGCCTGGTCTCTTAAGGACCCCTTGGTCGCTTTCTTCGACTTGAAGGACTTGTTGTTGGCCTTGGTTGTCGCGCGGTGCGAGTGGCTCGCTACGGCGGACGGCATTTTGGGGGCGCCACCAGCCTTGAACCGGAATGGCAGAGATGTTGCGGTCGCCAGTTTGACAAGAGCGTTTCCTTGTTTGGTTGTTGGTATTTTTCTTGGGAAAATATTGTGCAGCTGCAAGTTGGAGAGTTCTTGCATGTCTTGAAATTTTTGGTGGGGTTCTCCTCCGCCGCCCTCTATCAAGGTACACTCTATCAGGAGCAGGGGCTGGATTGGTCAGAGATCCTTGTCGGTACAAGAAGCTCGGTCCAGATACTTGGAAGCCATTTGCTGCTACACAGCAGTTTGATCCTGAGATGTACTGAGAAGTAGTGACCCGATTTTTCTTAGCATGTGTGTTTGGTACGAGCCTGCCTCCCTGCAGTTATCGATAAGCACATTGCAACGGCCCCCTGCTTACCGTGCCGCCAAAATTTTGGGCCAAAAAACCATCAAGTTCATCCATCGACTTCTAACTCAACCATACAACTTCAACAACCCATTCAACGACCATGAGTGACGAGACACCCACAGCCAGCAAGGCACAGCCAAATGGTGCCCTCACAGTCCGTAGTGCTCGCACCTCCCTCTACTCTAAAGAAGAACAACAACGACGCAAGCGCCAAAAACTCGCCAACCGCGACTATGGCCGGGGCAAGGCTGTCGACGTGCGCAACGTGCGCGACAAGAAGCTGCGCACCAACATGAAGAAGTTGGAGACCAAGTACCAGACAGCGATCACAAAAGCCAAGGATGCTGAGATCCTTCTGGAAAACACACCTGGTTTCCTCGAAGCAGAAACAGATCTCGAGCGGACGTACCGTGTGCGCCAGGACGAGATCACCGGCGAGGCGGCGGTCGAGACAGCCCAGAAGCGGTTCGAACTCAAGTTGGATGAGCTGGGGCCGTACTACTGCGAGTATACAAGGAATGGAAGGGAATTGTTGCTTGCGGGCAGGAAGGGCCATGTTGCGACAATGGACTTCCGGGAGGGCAAGTTGGGGTGTGAACTGCAGTTGGGCGAGACGATCAGAGGTACGAATTTGTACTGTCGGGTTGGTTTGAGGATATTGCTGACATTTTGGGTGCAGATATCCGGTGGCTTCACAACAACCAGTACTTCGCCGTCGCGCAGAAGAAATACGTCTACATATACGACAGAAATGGGGTCGAACTGCACTGTCTGAAGAAGCACGTCGAAGTTTCGCACATGGAATTCCTGCCATATCATTTTCTTCTCGCGACTCTGGGGATATCGAGCAACTTGAAATACCAAGATGTCTCGACTGGCCAGCTCGTTTCCGAAATCCACACCAAAGGCGGCGCTCCTTGTTCCATGACCCAAAACCCATGGAATGCCATATGTCACGTCGGTCACCAAAACGGAACAGTGTCATTATGGTCGCCGAACTCCTCAGATCCGCTCGTCAAGCTTTTGGCGCACAAGGGGCCTGTACGCTCGTTGGCAGTTGATCGGGAGGGCCGCTACATGGTCTCCGCAGGCCAGGACATGAAGATGGCGGTTTGGGACATACGGATGTTCAAGGAGGTGAACAGCTACTTCACAAGGTCGCCAGCGAAATCCGTGGCAATCTCGGATACCGGATTGACCGCAGTTGTGAGTTGATAGTATTTGATTTTGTACACCTGAAGTGATACTAACTGTACAATCAGGGCTGGGGCACAAGCGCAACAATATGGAAGGGCCTGTTCTCAAAACACACAGCTGTCCAAGAGAAGGTCCAAAGCCCATACATGACATGGGGTAAGGAAGGCAAGCAAGTCGAGAGGGTGGCGTGGTGTCCCTTCGAAGATGTGCTAGGCATTGGCCACGACGAGGGTTTCTCTTCGATTCTGGTACCGGGTGCGGGAGAGGCCAACTTCGACGCCCTGGAAGTCAACCCATACGAGACCGTCAAGCAGCGACAAGAGGCCGAGGTGAAGGGTCTGCTCAACAAGCTCTCGCCAGATATGATTGCGCTAGACCCGAACTTCGTTGGAAACCTGGATCTGAAGTCACAGAAGGAGCGACAGGCCGAGAAGGATCTGGATGCGGCGCCGGAGGATATCGAGGAGCAGATCCGGAACAAGGCGCGTGGAAGAAATGGTGCGCTGAAGAAGTACCTGAGGAAACAGAAGAAGAGAAACATCATCGACGAGAAGAGGCTGCGCGTCGACGAGATCTGGAACGAGCTGCAGAACAAGAACAAGAAGGCGCAGGAAGAGCAGCAGGAGGAGCTGGGTCCGGCGCTGGCAAGGTTTGCCAAGAAGGAGAGATGAGCCTAAGCTCGCGGATACCCATACTTGCAATGGAACATCTTCTGATGATTTGCTGTTGCCTGAGAATACCGTCGTCTATCGCCTGTCCACCCTCGTGATATGCCCGCCCTTTCTATGATATTTTTTGTACCCCCAACGCCGTCCGCAATGCAATCATGACAGATCGAAAGCAGCTCTGTTGTGCAAGGGAACACACTGCTACTGGCCCACCC
>MUZH01003526.1:0-15447 GCA_003012965.1 Juglanconis oblonga
GAGCCATAGTATCGAGCCACAGCATCGAGCCATAGCATCCCACGATCCTTCTATCAGATCCCCGCTTCTGACCTCCGTACAGAGAGGATGCCGGATTTGCTGCTCCCGGGGCGATCCCCTCCTAGACCAGGTCTAGAACAATGACTGCGGACGAGGCTGATGAGTAAACTGAAGACCCGGGTGAAAGAAGGACGGGGGACTGTCGAATCTCGTATGGTGCCTGTGTGTCTCCCGGATGCTCATCATCATTCACCACCTCGGCCGCTTCCCTCAGCATCACTCACTCACTGCGAAAAGGGGGGCTTGGTGGCCGGCAGCAGAGCACGCCCACAGTCACGATGTCTTGGGACATCTGTCTGACTTGAAGGGGGATCCATCATGAATTGTGATTTGTTGATAATCAACGCTGAAGCACTCTTTGTGTTTTTTCTTTGGGGGGGGGGGGGGTATCCTTCGTTCAACTCTTCAGTCGTGTACACATATATGCATCATCATCCATGCCCAACCTTCCATCTGGCCCGCCGAAGCGCAACCCCCAAGACGTTCGCAACCTCCCTGGACATATCCGATTTCCTACCCAAGTACCATAGCGCCTTGATACAGTCCTCGCACCGGTTCAGGTATCCCCGGTCTTCCCCCGTCCGGTCCGCCCGGGTCGGCGCCAGACTCTCGCCCTCCTCCAGCAGCAGGATGGCCGACTTGGAGAAGGCCCTGAGCAGGATCATCGTCCACGGTTCCGTCAACAACGCCCCTTCGCTCACCGCCTGGTGGAAATCAGACAGCTCGCCCGTGCCCGTCACCCCGTCGTGCTGCGGGGTGCTCGCCCGGCCCAGGTCCGAGACCAGCCGCACCGTGTCGCGCCGGATCCCGGCGACCGTCCCCAGCTCCCGCCTCCTCCGCGCCTCCTCCTCCCCGCCCATGCCCCGCCCGTCCACGATCTCCACCAGCTCCGCGAACAGCAGCGTAGCAAGCAGCCAGTGGCCCACCAGGCACACGTACCAGCTCTGGATCCGCGAGGACAGCAGCACGTGGTGCGCCAGACAGTCCGCGAAGATGGCGCTGTAGATCGCCTGCCAGTGCGCGTAGACCATCAGCCCGTCGCTGATGGTGTCCTCGAGCGTGCGCGCGTCCATGTCCCGCGCGATGAGCGTCTGCAGCCGCGTCACCTTGCGGTACAGCAGCACCTTGACCGGCGCCGCGTCCGCGAGCTCCTGCGCGATCTCGCCGTCCGTGCACGGCCAGCGCAGCGACGCGAGCTTGGTCTGCTGGTCCTTGGCCAGGATCACGTTCCACCGCTTCGACGAGTCCCCCCCGCCCAGCATCGTCGCCGCCGCCATGCCGGCGCTGTGGTGCGACGGGTGCGCGAGCGCCAGGTTGCTGCTGTCCTCGTCGGACACGGTCAGCGGCCGCTCCGTCATGGCCGCCGAGATGGTGTCGAACATGACCGCCAGCCAGAAGAGCAGGTCGATGGTCTTGCGGCACTCGGCGTCGTACGCGCCGGGCGCCCCGTCCCGCCGGTGGTTGCGCAGCTGGCGGTCGCACAGCTCCACCCGCCGCCGCAGCACGTGCAGCCGGCGCGTGGCGCGCTCGAGCCAGATCTGCTGCGTGTCCTCGCGCAGGATCTCCTCGACCACCTCGGACGTCGTGGCCCCGTGCGCGCCCTCGGCGCTCAGCTCGGCGCGCGCCAGGCTCGCGTGCCGCAGCAGCACGTCCTCCCCGTACTTCTGCGTGAGCCCGAAGATGATCTCGGCGAACACGACGCGGAACGAGTCGATCTCGCCGCACTCGTCCAGGCTCTTGCGCGCCTGGTTCCAGAAGCTCTTCTGCAGCGTGCGATCGAACTCCTCGCCCGTCGCGTCCAGCAGGTCCGGCGGCCGGAACTCGTGCTCCCCATCCGGCGGCCACCGCGCGCTGCTGCGCTGGCTGGCCTGCGCCCACTGCGCCGTGAAGGCCATGACCGCCGCGTTGAGCGCGGCCGACACCTTGCGCTCGTCCGAGGCGCTCAGCGGCTTGAGCCCGAGGAGGTGCGCCCTGCGGTCGAGCTTGAGCACGCGCCGGTAGATGCGGTTGGACCAGTTGGGGCCCCATTCGCGCTGCATGTCCTCGAACGTGGCCCACATCTGCTGCTGGTGCGGGGTGGTGTGACCTCCCGGGTTCATAGGAGGAGGATGAGGAGGATGATGATGAGGATGAGGTGTGGTGGAGGAGGTCGACGTGGAGGACGGGGTCGACGGTACGGAGTTGTAGGGGCACGTCTGCTCCGTCAGCCAGCAGCTCAGCGCGCCCTCCATCACGTCGTGGTAGATGCGCATCATCGTGTCGCCGATCATGTTGCCGTTCGCGTTCCGCGCGAGATGGTTGTCGCCCAGGAGGTCCCACAGCGGGACCTGTGGGACCATGCTCTCGACCCGCGCCGGGGACCGCGTCCGCCGCCGCTTGCGCCTTTGCTGCATGCTGAAGGTCGGGGGCTGGTGATGATGGTGGTCGTCGCCGGCGGATATCTGCTTCGGGCTGCTGACGGACACCGAGACGGGGGACGACCACACGCCGGACACGGCGCTGTCGAGGGGTGCGTCGGCGTAACCGCTGGGTTGGGAGGCCCCCGTGCAAAAGGGGCCGAGGCCGTAGTCCCCCAGGACGCCCACGTCCATGTATGCGGAGCTCCTGGGCTGAGCGGTGGTGACGACCGTGTCGAGGCTGAGACACGGAGCGCCGGACATGCCCATGGAGCTGGTGCTGGTAGTGAGTGAGCCATCCACGAAGGCAACGTTCGTCATATTCTCGGGATGAGCCATCTTGAAGCCCTCGGACGGGTTCGGGGTCGCATAGGAGCAGTTTTCCATGAGGGTCTGTTGATGATCAGGGGCCGGAAACGGATACTGCGAGTGAGTATCGAAAGTCGTCGTAGGCATGGATGGCCGGAGCGGTCGTAGCGGGATATTCGAGGGCGTGGGCGACTGCGATCCCGCAGATTGGGATTCCAGTCCCAGGCTCGCGCCCTTCTTGCTCGACGGCGCGACAGAGGCATTGCTGGTGGCTAGCCTCTCCTTGCGCTGGACCTGTTGGCTCTGGACCCATTCGAAGGTACAGTGCTTGTTCGTCCTCGAGCAATTTGTACACGGCCCGACCAGATCAAAGTCGTCGTCTACACCTGGAGCCAGTCAATCATGTTAGCCTTGCCCCCGGCCTGACTTGTCCATACATACATATATATACACATATATATATATGTATATGTATATGTATATGTATATATATGATCCTCCTGCTCTTGCCCTCTCCGCCTCTTCCGCTCTCCACCAGCCTCATCACGAGCGGATGCGCTAACGCAACTCATCACGGCTCCGAACGGGGGAGGGTTCAGACGTGCCTCCATTACTCGATAAGCCCGAGTTCCCCTTGAGCCCATTCGCCTCAAGCGTCCTCTGAATCTGGCGGTCGCGCAGCCAGACCGCGTCGCACGCCCTCTTGCCCTTCCTGCACTGGTCACAGCTGCTGTTCTGGCGGCGGCTCATGGTCGTTGCCAGGGCTGTAACCATATTGTTGGGGCCGGCCGATGACGGATGTCGTCCTTGTTACTGTGGAAAAGGGAAAGGGAGGGACACAAAAGGTGACCGCGTGACCAAAAGAGTTCCAAAAGCCCCCTGCTGACGTCGGCTTTGTTTCGAGGGGGGGGTGGGTGGCTTGCCGTCTCCAGGCGCGAGAGAACAAGCGGACTTGGAGTTTAATTCGACGGACGAGCTTGGCACCTGACCCTTCACCCCGATCGCCATCGCGGGCCAGCAAGCATGGCCCCTGAATGCAACAATTCTACGGTGCGCGGGCGGCTGCGGCCCCGCTCAAATCCGGACTCAGCTTGGGGCCCCGGGCTTTGGGAACGTCTGGTGGGGATGCCAACGGTAATAATAAGCCCTTGCGCTGCAGCCCGTGCCCAGCGACCTCGAGGACGGAACAGCGGGAGTGATAGTGTGAGAGACGGGGCCCTGGCTGACGCCTCAGCTAAGCCCGATGCAGCTGGCAACGTATCCGCGCGAAGCACTAAGCAAGCCACGAGACGGGCCGACGGGCTAGAGCGAAGGCCCGGGCCCACCTTGCGCGTCCAACGTCCAACGTCCAGCATCCAACATCCAACGGACCAGCGGGCAACCGGGCAAGCAGGCAGGCAGGTAGGCTAATGGCTGGCTGGCTGGCTGGCTGGCTGGCTGGCTCAGGGCCTAGGCCTGGTGTCCCTTGAGAACCTCTTGGCGAGCTAGATGCGACATTATAAACTCAATCCCCTCACCTGGCCGGCAGAGGGCTGGATGCGCACTGTCACTATGCCGAAGGGATACCCTGCGAGCGAAGACCTTTGAGATGAGGGGTTCGCTTCTAGAAAGGTTCTTATGCTCTAGAAGATCCCCAGGTCTGAGAAGACGGCTGCATTTGGCAGGGCCCTGGCAGCTTGGCAAAGGTCAACCTCACAATGATCGCGCTTCAGAAAGGGAAATTTTCAGCAGTTTCATCTTCATCTGGCCCGGGCCAGTGCGGGATTCCGCCGCAGCGGACACTGCCACACGTCCAGGTATCTATCAACGAAGATGCCTCCAGACCATCACGAGTGGTCATCACCAGCCGGGGACCATCCGAGGGATATGGTGGTAAGGTTCTGACAGTTCTCTGATACGCACTGCCAGAGCTTCCAGACAGTCTAGGGCTTCTAGCTCCGTCCAATGGTCACGTTCAGAGTTCTGCACTACTGCCGTAGACCCAACTCAAAAGCTTGTGAGGCGAACTCGCCGTTATCTATTTCGTGGTTCAAGCCGTTGGGGAGCATCTTGGATTGGCGGCCTGCTCTGTAACTGATCGTCGTTTTGTCAGTCACATATAGACGCCCATCAATGCTCATCGATCGATGAACCTTGACCACGAACCAGAATGTATTGCAGTGCCACTACTTGCCATTGCTCAGGTATGCGTCGTTCTGGGACAGGAGGAACTATTCTCTTGCCATCAGCCTCTTTCGGGCCTCTTCGATCGGGTTGCTTCGCCCGACGTTGACGGCGGCGTGGGCCAAGGCAATACGCAGCGGATCCCCCGCCTCGAAAACAGACTTCATGCTCCGTGATTCAAGTCGAACCTCGGGACATCTGACCCAGATTTCGGTATGAAGTGATATCATCGGTGTCAGTACGTCGTATAGCAATCGTGACTAAACTCTAAACGGCTCATCAAGGCCACCCAGTGAGCCTGTCGCCTCCCGCCGGAGAGGACCAAAGGCTTCTGCTAACCCTGCACATCTACCAAGATTTTGCAATCTTTTTGACCTGGTTGGGCGAGCACTTCGATGCCCTTTTCGACTAGGTCAGCCAGCGCAATCTTCCTGGTGACCATGGCCTCTGGCTTCAGACTTCCGTTGCCCAGAGCAGTAATAACATCTTCCCAGTCCTCCTGCAAATAAGCATTCGAGCTGACTAAAGTTGCCTCCTTGTAAATGTATTCATTAAGATTCACCGGCACTGGTCCTCCTCGGAGAGCAACGTTGACGATGGTCCCTCGAGGCCGTAGTGCTGTCAGACAGGTTTGCAGCGTCACCGGAAGACCAGCGCAGTCAAATGCGGCGTGAGCACCCCGGCCTCCAGACAACTCCTTGATCTTGGCAGGTATATCCGTGTCTTCCGGGGAGAAGACGAAATCGGCGCCAAAGATCTTCAACTGGTCCCGTCTGGCCTCGGCGATCTCGCTCACCACAATGTTCTTGAGCCCCTGGGCGGTCAGGGCCAAGAACACGGCACACCCGATGGGGCCTCCACCAGTGATGAGCACCGTCGAGTCTGCAGTGAGTCCGTGCGCCAGTTTCGTCGCGTGCCAGCCCACGGACAGAGGCTCGACAAGCGCAGACACCTCGGGCTTGATGCCCTTCGGGATGCGAAAGGCGAGTTTCTGATCGACGACGGCGAACTCCGCGAGGCCGCCGTTGGCATGGATGCCAAGCCAGCCCCAGTGCTGGCACACGTTCGAGATGCCCTCGGTGCACGCCTCGCATGTGCCGTCGTAAATCGAGGGACGGACGGCAACAAGGTCCCCTACGCTGGCGCGGGTCACTCCTTCGCCGATCTCGGTCACCACGCCACCGAACTCGTGGCCGAAGACGATGGGCATCTTCTCCTTTGCCAGCGGGTGGATGTAGTCTGGCTTGAGAGCAACGGCCTCGTCGAAGTAAAGATGGCTGACTTGCAATGAGCTTGCGTTCTGCGGTCTGGAGGAGATGGCGCTCAAGCAATGGACTTACATATCACTCCCACATATCCCAGCGTAACTTGGCCTGATTTTGACACAGCCGGGCCTGCATGGAGGCTCGGGGATCTCATCCAAGCGGATGTCCTTAAGTCCGTAATATCTGAGTGCGCGCATGTTGTTTGCTAGGTACGAAGTCCTCGGAATGTGTGGATCCGGAGCAGAGAGTACAGCAAAGGTTCCTAGGGACGAGGCTGCATTTCTACTTACATAGAAGGTCAGGCCAGAACACGGGAATCCGGAGTTTCGGAAAAGTTGTCTCGGCTGTTAAAACTGTGGATGGTATACGTGGTTGGTTTTGAGCCGGTTATGCCGGAACATGCGGGGCGCCGCGATCGTCAACGTCCGGGCCCCTCCTTTCGATGCACGAGCTGCATACTCCGTAGCGGTCGTGTCCTTGGCAATGATATATACGGCTTGACTTGGGGAGCTGAATAGCCCCCAGACACACAGCATCCAGACACACAGCATTCGACCGACTACTACCTAGGTCCTCGCCGGAGTGAGCAACTGTACCAACTTATAAGAATCCTGACAGAAACCAGCCACAACACGACCCAAGATGTCTGTTCGTCAGCAAAAATTCAAGCCAACCATCACCCTTCCGAAAGGGCGGGAATTCAACGGAGGAGACCTCCTCGCCCAGACCCTCAAGCATCTGGGGGTCGAGTGTGCGTTCGGCTTACACGGTGGGCACCTCGATGCCTTTCTCATGGGTGCTCACGAGAGCGGCATCAAATTAATCGACACTCGTCATGAGACTGCCGCAGTCCAGGCCGCGGAGGGTTACAACAAGGTCAAGAACGAGGTTGGCGTCTGTTTCATCACGGCGAACAGTGGCTTCAGCAATGGCATGCCCGGGCTCGCTACCGCCTTTGCCGACCGGAGCTCCATCCTCTGTATCACGAGCTCGTCTCCGCAGCGAGACTCCGAGACCAACGTGCTGCAAGGCTTCCACGACCAGGTCGTCTTGAGCGCGCCCGTCACTCGGTTTGCCCACCGGGTCGTTCACGCGGAGGAGATTCCGCGGCTGGTGTCGTTCGCCTGGCGTCGAGCAACGGCCAGCCCGCCCGGGCCGGTGCTGCTGGACTTTCCCATCGAGGTCCTGTTCTCACCCGTGCAAACATCCCGCATAGCATGGGGCTCCTTGGGCGCACCGCTGGCGTACCCGCCTGGTCCCGACCCTGAAGCCATTCGCGAAGCTGCAGAGCTGATCAAGAATTCCGTGAGGCCTATCATTGTTACTGGCAGTGGAGCCAGAAAGCTTCGTCAAGATGAGGAGTTTGCGAGGTTTGTCGATGCCGCTCAGATCCCTGTGTTTGCCAGCAGCAAGCACTCCAGCCCCTTGCCCTTCGACGCGAAGCTACGGTGTGGTACCGCCTCGAGCCTGTCTGCCCTGGAGCACATGAACCGGCCTCCGCCAGATCTGGTCATCATCCTCGGGGCCAGGTCGGGCATGTTCTTTGGCAGTCGCAGCAAGTCGTTTCTGCCCTCTTCCGAGGTCGCGAAGTACATACATGTGGACATGGACTCCGCGGAACTGGGCCGCACGATCCCTCTGGATGTCGGTATAACCTCAGATGTGGCGACGGCAGTCAGGGCTCTGTCGCAGGAGATCAGAGACTCTGGCTATCAAGCACCATCTGAGTGGGTCGAAACTGCTTCATCCTTGAAGACGCTGCCACTGCCCTGGGAAAGCGAGGCGGAACAGTTGAAGTCTGGCAAGATGCACCCATATCACGCCCTGAAAACGGTCTTTGAAGCCCTGCCGCCAGATTCTATTGTCACAATTGGTCAGTGAGATACTCTGATCTAAAGACAAAGGATGTTGCCAAGCTAATATCTACCCTAGATGGTGGCGAAGCTGGATTGTGGGCAGCCACATTGGCAGATGCTGCTCGTCCTCATGAAGTCATCCAGGCCACAGGTTACCTCGGATTCCTCGGCAACGGATGGTATGTATTTTGAAACTGCAGTCACATCAAACTTCGAAGCAATCCATGCTGACTATCTCCAGGGGCTATGCTTTAGGGGCAAGTGAAGCAGACCGTGGGCGGCTCATCGTGAACCTCCAAGGCGACGGGTCAGCGTGCTTTCATATCGCAGAGCTCGACACTTATACTCGCCTCGGCTGCCAAATTCTGACCATTGTGATGAACAATCATTGCTGGGGCATTAGTATGCACGGCCAAGAACTGGTCTACGGCCATTTGACCAAAGCACGACCAACGGCCGTCTTAGCACCTTCTATGGGCTTTGCAGCCGTTGCCAAGGGAGCAGGTTGTGAGAGTGAGAAGGTAGACGCCGTGAAGAATATCAGAGATGCGGTATCGCGTCTTCTTCAAGGGCTGAAGGAGGGAAAGCCCGGGTTGTTGGAGCTTTTGATCGACGACCAGCCGACCCATCCGGGAACAGTGGCTATGTTGGGAGACACGAAAAACGTAAATGAGGTGGTGGTCCCCTACTATGACAACGTGCCACGGGCACGATATGATTAAGGGTTCCTATGACTTCGCAGACTTCACAACATTCACCCAGACCAAGCCGCTGATACTGCGACTCAGAAAATGGGCGTACCAAAAGCCAGGGTCTTCCTATAAAATCAAGTCAATTCGGATTAATTTTGTGCTTCTTGTCGACAGTACTAGGTATCCGATGTGACAACATTGCTCGTGATATTCCCCGAGAGGCAAGCGTTTCACTTCACAGAGTCTCGGGGGCATGACAAACAATAAAACGGGCGGTGAACACACAACTATATACTTTCCTCCAAAAACGCCTTCCCCATGTCTGTTCTCGACTTTGGCATCTTGGAGAGGTCCTTCTCCAGTATTTTGCCTGAGCTAAAACAGGACTTCGTTCCACTTCAACGTTCGCGCTCTCCCATCTCGTTGCTTGATAAACTGCAGCTCAGTATCTTAGAAGCGTGTCGACTGCTTTTCATAGTGGGAGTAATATCTGGCGTAGTCATCATACTCCGGAACAGATTGATCAATGATGGTATCTCCCGCACTATTATTTGTGGCAGGCGCCCTCGTCAAGGACTTTTGGGAGGAGCTTGACCCTCCACACGCGATTGTGGTCAACCTGGATCGCACATTGTTGGTCATGTTGTCAAGTGCGTATAGGATTCTGCTCAGAGGACTCCTCCTTCTGTTAGCCATGGAGGGGCTGTTCTCCTGAAGTGGCACCGGTGCGAGGTTGTGGGTAGATGGTGCGCCGGGCAGGCTTCTAGCTGTCAAGTCCACGTAGAAGCGCTGGAAGAAATTGGCCATAGATGGCATGCATACAACGATGACGCTTGAGTGCATTTCAGCCAACGACCAGTTAGAGAGGCCGACGTAGTCATCTGTCGTTCCGCGACCGGGGTCAGTGGTGACTGAAGATGTGGATTACTTGTAAAGGAGATGATAAGAACTGAGGGGGACGCACAAGTAGGGTCTTGCGTATGAGAGAATTCGGCAACTTGTTCAATACGCACAAGGCTGCACGCTGTGATGCTGTAGAGTATCAGCATGAGCGTCCTTGCCATTCGCTGAATGTAATTTCCATGCTGAACTTACAAGAATCCCGTCAGGAACATGTACGTCAGAAGCAACTTCTTTTTTAGACCCATGTTAAGATGGTACCTGTTTTTTCATGTTTGTTTTAGAACATCTGCTCTAAACCGATAACCAAAAGAGAGGCAGCCGGACTTAACATCCAGATATCGCGTCCCAGCCCAGCAGTAAAGACCACTTAGAAACAGTGAAGAATTAGCACCTATTTGCCCAGTCCCAACCTAACTTGGAAGCAACTATAACAGGCTCGTAAGTGACATTACTGTCGCAACAGTCAACGCGCCCTGATACATAGTCAACATCGGGCCTCAAGTAGGGATTCTGCAGGGTGCCTACTAGGCAACTGAACGTGATCCAATCTTCCCACCAAAATGCCCGCTTGCCGCTGATCCATGGCGATCGTGTGGCTATACGTGCGGAAACGGCCACGACACTTGCTGCAAGGAGCGTGTAGGCGACGATGGTCTGCTCTGGATGTGAACGGACAGGTGCTCCACAGGAAGTCTTGGAATATTTTTGGGGCTCTGAAGTAACGCGTCCGTTAGAAGTCCGTTAGAAGACTTTGAGACCAGGTTCAATACGGTGACTTGATGCGGCGAGTAGAGGCTTCGGCGTATCCGTACCAAGCATCTCAGTTACTTTGCAACTCTGGGCAAGACAGGCTGAGATGGCCATGGTGAGATTCGCATTGGCGTATATACACGCATTATCGGTGAAAGAACATGTTGACTGGGGAATGGTGCTCATCATGCAAGTCACCTAAGATCAGAAGACAGAGAGTCAGTCATAGTTGAAGGCTATAGAGTAAATCGAAAACAGAAGTATCAACAGAACGCAAGGGAAACGAACGTACTGCGCAATCCGGCAACACCGCTGACAGAGCCTGTTCAATGGGCGCTGTTGCGTTGGCATCCTGGGCCGAGGTCATGGACGCAAAGGCCGATACCCACGCCTTCTTAAGTACAGTCCATATACCTACCATATGCATACTTGTATGCAAATAAATATCAATATCTGAACTGTAAGCCTACACCAGAGGCAACAGCAATTGGATGCTATAAGCAAATGTGTGCAGGTGGTTCAATGCTGCCTTTCTCTATCTGGGTCCGTTGAAACATGTGCATATTCACAATTTTTTGGCAAACCTGAACATACTTACTAAAGTATCATCATCATGACTGCCGCCAACCTTACATACCATCCATTTCGAATCCTTGTTACGTCCTGCTCCAGAGGCGGAGTTGGAACAGCACCCCTCGATTAAGGTATTTACCCAGTGCCCCGGATCCACTGAATCGGTCACACTGGAGCCGAAATTGCTGCAAACCTTGAAAATGGGCTTGCTTCTGTGGATCCTGAAGTCCATCGTCCCATGACACCTGCTTAATCCACTGGATAAAGGGGAATAAGATCAGCAGCAGGACAAGGACCTTGACTATCCGTAAATAACCGATGTCCAATGGTACTAGTACAATTGTTCACGACAGGCTTATATTCTTTTATGGGTAGTAGCTGACATGTACCAATAAGCTTCAACCTTGGAATTCCACGACCCCGAGAGTGGACCTGTCCGCCATGCTCGAGCTAAATACGAAAGCTTGCATGTGCCAGGGTCCCATCTGCAAGCTGTACTTCGTAGTATCTGTACATATGGTGACATTGAAGATGTTGACGGTACGTAAAAGTACAGGTTGCCATTTCTAGGGGTACAGGATGCCATCCAAACGTTATTTGCCTAGCACAGACCTTAAAGCCAGAGTACCCAAGGTACGGAGCACGGACGATATCCAGGTAAGTCGGGGCTTTTGAGTTCTGGGTCCGATTTCTCGGGCATTTGTTATGCAGCTTGCATATTTCCCAGGTGGTAAAATGTCCTGTCAACCGCAGATCATCCCATGTGGCTACCCATAACTAGTCAGTCACCTACCTAGGCTTGAGCCCATGCGGTACTGCACGCGGGGAGACAATCATTCCGCAGACTGCTTGGGTTTCGTTCAATAACCAATGGGTGATCAGGCACAGTGTGCTTCTATATCAGTGACTGCATTTGCCGCCGCAACCTCAACTGGCGCCATGATCAGGATCTAGTGGCGTCCAGGCTCACGAGACTCGGGTCCTTCGACTTTAATGACGATCTTTGATGCCTTGGCGCAGATGCAAATGCATAAATTAGAGGTAGTGTTGCGAGTTAAATAATCACCGACAAACCCCACCGAGTACATGGTGCGCTAATCTTTCCTAGTTCTGGACGAAAGCAAGCCACACACCATCTGTGCATATTTCCGTAGGCCGTGGTAACATCGTGCACATGCCGGGCCGCGGCCAATTAAGCGACCAGGATCACTGCACTGCACGATACGATGCAAGCCCAAGTGGTATTCTCCGGTCTCTTGAGGTCCAGTCCTACAAAGTGCAATGGTACAATCTCAAGCGCGCGGCTCGCCCATATGAGCATTGATAAAGGGTACAGAGCAGTCCGGTTTGTTGATTCCAGTATATTGATCTTGAGGGTCATGACAGTGACGATGATGATGATGATGAGTATCTCGTCTGGGGTTCTGCTGAGGAATTGCTGACAGATTCACAGTTCTCCGTACGTATCGACAGGACCCGTCACGTGGGCTCCACCTCCGATACTACTCATCAAGCATGGTGATATGGCCGACTGTCTCACGACAGAGACTCCTATGAGAACAACATATAGCACACCGGGGTGCTCTTGATATAGGGCCACTCTCATTGCTACTTTGATGTATCCGTCGTATCATGGCGATGCGACCGGTGTCCAGTCTATCTAATTCAAGTGCTCGGGGGGTTGTTCGGTTTACCCGGAGGATTCGAATTCACATTCGGACACATCATATTTCGTGGAGTCGATACAAGCTTGGCGGGGAAAGGCCATTACGAGGTTGCTCGGATCAGGTCCCTTATTTCTCTATCACCACAATACTCTGACCGCTTGCCAGACTTCCGCAATCTCAGAAGGGGCGGGGGTGGTTGAGCCTGATCATCGTTGTTCATACTGTTGTGCTCGCCTGCTCGCTCGAAGTTGAATTGACAATCCCAGGACACACCGCCAGTCTGCACCGTGATGACAAGATCACCATCGTGATCACCGCGACGCCAAAAGCAGCCACGCTGCAAGACTGCGGGACCGTCCAGTCCCTTTTCGGCCGTTTCGCGCCTGTCACCACACCCTTTGGGAGATGGCCCCTGCCCGGGAACGACCATCATCTACGTGGGACGTGGTCCAACATCCGGATGGATACCGACAGACCCCCATGACCACCGACTGCAGACGAGAGTGTATAATCTCGAAACGAGAATAGTGAGCTTAGGTGCGGAACAGTCCGGATGATCGCAAAGGTGAGAGTCGGCCCGCCCGGTCACAAAATCCGGAGCCCGTCCGGAGCGTACTTAGGTCTGATGTAACGGAGCCCTTGAAACAGAGATAGGTCCGGCCCGGCCAGATTGTCTCGACATATAGGATTCCATCTAATCGTCTCGTGCCGTCTCGTGCTGTCTCAAATAAGTCCAGCTAATACTTATTTCTCCTAAAGCATCCTACAGACTCACCATTCCAGAACGGCAAGAGCATGCTGGCTTAAGTCCCAAGGATCTGCATAGAAGGGACGTATTCCTGTCCGGTGATGCAACCAGGCATCCTCATAACCCAGACCTCGAGACTCGGGACCGACGTATTCCAGGGCTGATACAATGGGTAGCAGAGAGTGGTGAATGAAGACCGGGCACAAGTTTGACTGGTGCCTGGCTCCTGGTGACTCCAAACACAAGTGCGCCCACGATCGGTCGATCAACATAGCAAATGCTTCGTACTCAGACTTCTCACTGGGCTTTCCCAACAGCTCCACCTCGTGCAGTAGACTGAGCACGCTACTGAAACAATGAAACTCGACCTCCGAGATGGTTTCAGAATAGCCACGAGGTGATCGTACCTTCACAATGATGAGTTTGGTACCCGGGATGCCCGAGCACAACAGCCACCTCCCCCCCTTCCTCGATTATAGAGGGTGGTGATGCATTTTCACGACTTGAATACCTACCTATGTTACGTAATGCATACATACGTAAAATAAAAATAAAAGTTTATTAAACGGCCCGCTTACAATATACGGTTCTATCAGAGAGTGTTCTTCATAGCAAGAAGTAGCTTGAATATCATATCAACAAATTAGAGGACGGCACGCTATCTTTAAGCTGCAACTCTTCTGAAGCTACTACCGTGATATGCGCGTGATGGTTTGACACGTCGCGGACAGAACTACTCTGCGCCGGTCAAGGCGTACGTTGCTCATAGGGAGATAAAGGGCCCGATCGGCTTAGGGCCTATAGGACGGTAAACACGTCCTATAAAAGCAAACGTCCTATAAGCAGTGTTTTTAGTTTCAAGAACAATTTAAGCTCTACTGCTAGAAATGTTATTTATCTGCTTTTTTACTATTATCTGCAATATATATTTTCGTTTTAGCACTTCACCTTACCTTTTAAAGGAACAATCGTTATATTTCAGCCTAGAGAGTACTGTTTATAAGACGTTCCTAAAGAACTTTAATTTTATAGTCTATAAGCCCCTACGTCTTATAAGGTGTCTCGTTTATACAGGAATTGCTTAAACTAAAGTCTTTTTAAATTAGTTTATAAGTTATAGGCTATTAATAGTCTATAAGTATAATTAATATATTAAATAACTCGAAGCTATTATTTAATATACTTCTTAATAAGTTAGCTAGTCTATATATAAATATATATAGAGTTATACTAAGTAGTTATTATTTTTAAGCTATGAATATAGCTATAAAAGCTGTAATAGTTTCCTTTATATAATATAAACTGCTTGAAAGCTTAGCACCTAAGATTATATAGTGCCGTTAATAATAAGAGAGCAAAATAATACTAGATTAATATAAGAAGTTGTTTTTTTACTCTATTATTAATATAGAGCCCGCTTATTAATATACCTAAATTCTATAAATTTTGCAGAATTTCTTTATATTTAGTTTCTAAATCTTTATAACTACTTTAGAAAAGTCTTTACTATACTTAAAAGGGAATAGAAAAGATATATTAGGTTATCTACTATTATTAGCAAGTTATTCTATATAGCTAAGATATTAGTCTTAATGCTTACTATAACTATTATTAATAATAGCTATAAGTTTTGCTCTCTTACTATTAACGGCACTATATAATCTTAGATGCTAGGCTTTTAAGTATTCTATACTATATAAAGGAAACTATTACAGCTTTTATAGCTATATTAATAGCTTAAAGAACAATAACTACTTAATAATAGCAATAATAATAGCTATAAGAATATAAATATTTCTGTTAGATTGGACTTATTATGTTTTATTTTTCCTATATACGTATATAGTTAAATTAACAGAATAAGTCCGATCTAAAGTTGTTGTAAACTCGGACCTATAAGGTTATGAAGACTGGAGGTCGGTTTAGTCAGCAGGCTGATAGGAGTAAAAGGCAGGCCGAGGCCTACTTAATAGAAGAAGGCTTTCTTTCCTTCTTTAAGATTTAGTTCGTCTTTAATCTATTTATTAGTTTAATACTAAACTACCTACCTAGGGAATATAATCTC
>MUZH01003527.1:0-15828 GCA_003012965.1 Juglanconis oblonga
GAGTTTAATAATAACCCGGTTAATAATTAAGATAAACCCTAGTATAAGTTTATTCTACTTCTAAGGATAATAGTTAATAATAAACTTTAATTTAATTAAATTCTAGTTTAAGATAGACCTTAGGGATAGAGATTACTATTAATCCCTAGATCTCTAAATTCTAACCGCTTTAACGAAATCCTTATCCGGGGTAAATATTTTATTATACCCGAGAGCCTTAGATTAATAATAGAACTGCTATAATAAAATTAGATAGATATTATAGTTATATACTTATATATATTAGCAAGGGCAAGGCTTCCTAGAACCTAAAATAAGGAGATTAAGAAATAGCTTTTAAGCCTCCTTATAATATTTAACTTAAGGGTTAAAATCTTATTATAACTAGTATAAAGGAGTTTTCGTAATAACCTATACCCTTTATTAGCTATTATTATTTAAGCAGCATCTTTTAGTAGCGAATTTACTTTAATATTAAAGCAAATTATCTAGGATTCCAAGATCTATAATATAGTTTTATACTTAGATATTATCCTAGATCTAGATAAAGAAGACTATCTTATAAGGAATCTTAATAATTAAATTATTATCCTATCGGGCCTTAGTAAATAGAGACCGGATATAATAGGATATTATAAATTTGAAAAATTATTCTAAGCTATTATAGATAATAAGTTCTGCTAGTAATATTATAAGGTAGAGAACTCTAAAGAGATAATAGAGCTGCTAGGATAGGTAATAGATAATTAGGTTAATATATTTAGAAGACGACCTATTAAGATATCCCTTAACGATTATTATATCCGAGACTTAGGTCTAATCGACTACCTATAATTACGCCTCCCCTTTTATCGCCTATTAAGGAATAAATAATAGCGAGAATTCGCTAGACGGGTTAGTAATAATATAGCCGGGGAGATTTATATAAAGGATAGGGCACCTATTATCCCCGATAGAAAAACTAATCCGGGTAAAGAAGATAATAGCCTATCGGAGAATAGGAGTAATAATCTTACCCCGGGCCGAAAGCTTATAATAAGATAGATAGGCTATATTATTAGTAAGGTTATTAATTTCGTAGTAATAAAGACTAGGAGATAGTTAAATCGTTCCGAAAAGAAGAGAGGAATCCGTAAGATCTAGGATATAATTAGAGAGATGCTTTAAGAAGATCCGCCCCGGATATAATTAAGGAATCGGAGATTATTTAGCTATATCTTCTTAGGGAATAGGAATAAGCGCCGGATTAATAAGTTTACTAAGTAGCAAATTAGTTCTATCCTAAAAGAGGCTTTCTTAGAAGATAACCGAGAGCTATAACGACTCTTAAAGAAGGTTAACTATATTAGAATAAAAGCGGCTAATTAATACGTTAACCTAATTAATAATAATAAAAACCCCGTCTTATAGCCGGGGAAGTAGGGATAAGGTCGGAGGAAGGTAGTTTATACTATTAAGAACCCCTACGAAAACTTAATATCCCTTACTACTATAAAACCCTCTTAATCGACGACGACCTTAGACTAGCCCCTAACCCCCGACCTAAGCTAGAGAGATAACCCTAAAGTTATCGTTATATTATCAAATAAGGAGGAGACTAATAATAAGGTTTCTAATTTAAACTCCGATAATACTTAAGGGCAGGGTTTCTTTCCTTCTTTTCTTTTCTTTTTTTTCTTCTTCTTTTAACCTATAAATACCCGAAGGGCTAATTAAACTAGGGACGGGACTATTTAATATAATAGGTTGAATTTTAATAATAGCACCCGAAGGGGCTAATTAAACTAGGAACGGGGCTATCTGTTATAATAGATTATCGGGGAGTAGTTTTAAGCTTTTTCTTTATAGTATAGAACTTATAACTTAAAATAGAATAGGTTATTATTATTTATCTAAAAGGAGAGTTTAGCTTAAGGTTAACTACTCTATACCCAAAACTCCTTCGGGGTCTTAGTCGTTATTTAGTAGGGGGCGTTATATAGTAATGGAAGGAGTAAACGGAGGTTGTATTAATAAAACCCCGTCCGGGTCAGGGGTTTGGGGGCCAGGGGAAGAGAGGGAATTAATCAACCCTATCACCATCCTGAACGGACGTTCATAATCAATCAAATCAACGTTCACAAATCTCTCAATCCCGGTCCAAGTCAAATAGCACCCAAGTCGGGTAATTTGGCTGTTTAGGAACCATCAACCTTCCATGGCAGAAGCCAATTCAAGATTCCAATGCCAACCAAGAACGCACAAGGACGCCCGAGCAATGGGTATATCAAGTAATAAACGCACCCGGCTTTCTCTTGCCACATCCTGCTTGCTACCGTAGTGCTTACCTGCCTAAACCTACCCGTCGTCGTACAAGATGTGAACTCCCGTCACCATCCATCATTCTCCCATCACCTCCCACACATGGCTTCTTTGTTTCCTCTTGTTTTCCCCTGCTACGTCCAATGGCACTGGCACTGGCACCGGCACTGGCACCGGCACTGGCACACGTCGGACGAGTGGCATGTAACGTCCTGTTAGCCACACAACCTTCCTCATACGGAGACCCACCAGCACCGTGTCCACCGGCGCCGACCATGCGTGTCCATCCACTCTCGGCCTGGACATGTGAATACAGGCTTGACACCCATAAGCGGAAGTGGAACATCTTTGGTTCCGCAAGACCTCATCCACGGGCCAACGGGGGGACCATCACATGTCGTGAGGAACCTGAATCGCGATCACGGCTTTTTCGTACGCCTTGAATCGAAGGTATGCAACAGGCCAGTGGATACTACCAGCCTATTAATATGCCCGTGCAACACGACTGCAAGTGGAGGTTGATGAGCATTGAGGACGACCTGCTTCGGCTGTTCTTGTGTTTTTTTGTTTGTTTGTTTGTTTCTTCCTTTCTCGTCCGCAAAGCCAGAATAGATAGACAGGAAAGGAAACACGAGGACAGACGCATCCGAGGCCGCAGAGACACAGAGTCGAGCAGGTTGGAATTCGCGGGAAAGATATCCCGGCCGTGCCTCGGCGCATCAACACCCCGAAGCCCAGCACCCAAAGCCCAGCACCCATTGCTCCCGCCAAACACTGCCCCACCAAACCTGGAACCACATGCACCGATCTCGAAGCCTATACCACCGCCAAGTCCGATCATGGGCTTCTGTCTCCTCTCGCCTTCCTCCTACCTATCTAGACTCAATGATATCTTCTTGCCCTCCCCATCTTGTCCGGATTTCATTTAAAGAACCGTCCTGCCTGGTAACCTCTCCGTCTACTCATATCAGCTATCCTGCCATCTCCGTCCCTAGCTACCACCATGGCCTCCGTGAGACAATTCCCCACCATCAAGGCCATCCGGTCCTATGTCATTGGCGGTGTGGGCTCAGGTGAGAACAAGAACTCCCCGTCCCCATCATGCCGTGGCCAGATCTAACATCTCTCAGGCGGAGACTATCATAATGTAAAGGGAGGCCACTGGTGAGCCACCCGCCCTCCGCCCTCCCCCTCTCCCATCTCGGGCCCGGCTGACCATCTCCTCCAGGCTCATCGACTCACCCATCTCCACGCCCTGCTCACAATGGGAACAATACCGCAAGTCCCGCACAAGTTGGGGCATCAACGTGCTGGGCTCCTTCCTCGTCGAGATCGAAGCCAGCGACGGCACTGTGGGCTTTGCCACGGGCTTTGGCGGTCCGCCCGGCTGCTGGCTGGTCCACCAGCACTTCGAGCGCTTCCTGCTCGGCGCCGACCCGCGCAACACCAATCTTTTGTTTGAGCAGATGTACCGCGCCTCCATGTTCTACGGCCGCAAGGGCCTGCCTATCGCCGTGATCTCGGTGATCGACCTGGCCCTGTGGGACCTGCTGGGCAAGATCCGCAACGAGCCCGTCTACCGCATGATCGGCGGCGCCACCAAGGAGAAGCTCGACTTCTACTGCACGGGACCCGATCCGCCCGCCGCGAAGGCCATGGGCTTCTGGGGTGCCAAAGTCCCGCTGCCGTACTGTCCCGAGGAAGGCCACGCCGGGTTGAAGAAGAACGTCGAGTTCCTGCGAAAGCACCGCGAGGCCGTCGGCCCAGACTTCCCGCTCATGGTGGACTGCTACATGTCTCTGAACGTGTCGTACACGATCGAGATCGCCAAGGCCTGCCTCGATCTCAACATCAACTGGTGGGAGGAGTGCTTGTCGCCCGATGACACCGACGGCTTTGCGCAGATCAAGCGCGCACATCCGACGCTCAAGTTCACCACCGGCGAGCACGAGTACAGCCGGTACGGGTTCCGGAAGCTGGTGGAGGGCCGAAACCTGGATATCATCCAGCCGGATGTCATGTGGCTGGGCGGCCTGACCGAGTTGCTCAAGGTCTCGGCTATGGCGGCCGCGTACGACATCCCCGTGGTGCCGCACGCGAGTGGCCCGTACAGCTACCACTTCGTCATCAGCCAGCCCAACACGCCCTTCCAGGAGTACCTGGCCAACAGCCCCGACGGAAAGAGCGTGTTGCCGGTGTTTGGCGATTTGTTCCTGGATGAGCCGATTCCCAACAAGGGATTTCTGACGACTAAGGATCTGGACAAGCCTGGTTTTGGTTTGACGCTGAATCCGGCTGTGAGGTCAAAGCTGATCAGCAGCGATTACCTTCTGAACCCGCCGGTGCCGAAGAGCTTGACGCCCGCTGAGGAGAAGGAGGTTAATAAGGCCAACGGTGCTGCATAGTTTGATCAAATTTGGGATGTAATTGATGATAACGGCCGGACTGGAGTTCAGCTCAGATATGATGTGTTCAGGACTCGTCGCTTAGATAGACTTGCGTTCATGGATATACTTTTGGCCCGCCTGCGTCAATTCCTATGTGGGCATCTCTTTGGAACAGCGTAACGACCTGCTACAACGCAACTACTGTACCACATTCCTTTTATGTAAGATCTGGGTTCAGTTCCAAATATGTCGTTGAAGAAGTTGCTTTCCCCACTGAGTCCCCAGCCTTCAACGCGAAATCGAGCGTAAGCAGCAAAAAGGGGGTGGTGTCGCCGCTGGCCGGCCGGGCTGACAAAGCAAGCCGCTTACCACGGCAGGTCTCAAAAGACATGCCACTGCCAGAATCTAGCACGGCCGATAGAGATCGACTGTCATGTGGACACGCGCCGACCAAACTGGATGGATAGCGGGCACAGGCAGCGGGAGAAGGCGCTGCGATTTATCGTCGCAGATCAAGGAGGGTGCTGCAGGGAGGCGGTGGGCTGGCGGAAGGGGGGGGGGCGAGGTTCAGAGTCACCTCGGCCAGGAGCTACGCCACGCCATCAGACGATCCTGTCTACGTGCGCCAGGAGAAGTAGGAGATAGACATGGAGAGCACGGCACGCGAGTCCCCACCACCACCAGCCTCGCCCGCGCATCATGAGCCACCGGTGACCCCGGTTAGCAAGCCGGCCGAGGATGATGGGACGAGGCCGCCGCTTGCGATGGAAAGGTCCCTCAAGAGCACTCGCTCATGGGATGTCTCGACCACAGCTTCCCCTTCGTCTTCCTCTTTCATCGTGGTGGTCTTCACATCCGGGAACCTCTTGTTCCATTTATGGCTCGACGGCAAGGTTTTTAGTTGATAGTATTGTTTTGCTCTCTTACTGTTAACGGCACTGTGTAATCTTTGGTGCTAGGCTTTCGAGCATTCTCCAGTATATGAAGGAAACTGTTACAGCTTTTATAGCTATATCAACAGCTTAAAAAACACAACCACCACTTTTAGTTAATAGTTTTGAATAGAATGTTTCTGTGAAAACTAGAAAGCCATGCTGCACGAGTTGAAATATTCTCTGGCAAAAAGTTGCGAGGCTGCCCTTTTTCTACTCTTTCGCGGGCGTCGGCACATACCGGATGTCCGCCATGTCTCGCTGTGTAGTCCGAAGCATTTCTGACGAGACTCCTAGTCCATCATACCGCCTCGGAGTATCGGTTTCACACAATGTAAGGCACTTACGATGATCCATTATCCCGCGCGCATATTTCCCATTTTGGAGGACCGCGCGGGAATAGCTCACCATCCTTTGCGTCCCCGAGGAGAGGTGCAGCATTTTTGAATTCAAGTAAGCAGCTGCTGATTCGTCTTCTCTCTCAAGCATAGCGCTGCGACGGAGCTCCTGCAGGTGGCGGGCCATCAGAAGGTGTCATGGGCCTGTTATGCTCATGCTGGACAAACCTACCTAGGTACTAAGGAGATCACGGGCGTGTCCACGGCAGACTGCATATTTCGATTATGGTGGCCTCCGACTTCGAGAATACAAAATGTGAACCATGCATTTTATCACGAAGGAGACTCTGGTCGAGAGTATTCTGATCGCCAACTGATACTCGCTAATGTCCCAAGTTCTGCTGGAGTTCTTGTCCAGCAGTAGTACCGAACGGACTAGCTGTTCCCGTCTTCGAGACTGACTAACTGACTGACTGACTGATTGGATGGACTGATCGTAAGACTAAAATCCAAATCTAGCAATTTGCGGGTCTTGGAAAGAGTCGTGCGAGAGTCTTGGGAGCTCCCTAGATTAAGGGAATATCGCATAATAACAAGCCATATTAATAATGTCTTCGAATAGGAGAGGACTAATGCCGGCATCCATGGATGACTGAATAGGATCCAATCAGTCTAGCCATTAGGGATTGCTAGAACGCTGTCTTCATTTACTTCGATCTTTACTGAAATTAGGACGACTGAATCTTCAGCGCATTGAAACCTATCGCGCAGGTTATGTTACTACCTAGTGGGCTTCTAACAACCTGAAACCTAATAACATTTAAAGAATCATTATTTACCTGTGATGACAACCTCGAACCTGTTCGAGGGTCACAGGCAGAAGAGTATATATGTTAACCAATCTTATTGCCTTCGATCATTCATTGTGGAGCATATTCCGTTCGAGTATGTGGGGCACTTTGCAAGCAAACCTTGTTGTCCACTATGCATAGTGAGGCTGAAATTGAACCGCCTGCACGTGGAGGCCAGATCTTGTCTTCTCCCACGAACACGATCGCCAAACTTTCTTTTCACAAGTGACTGGCTGATGTTACATATACTTCCTTGAATTTTCCCTTCCCACTCGGTCGAGTCATATCCGAACCAACAAGGCACATCCAGGTTCGCCGTGCCGCGTTCCTGCATTCACCTCCCTAAAAGGGTCAAGCCTCCACGTAAATTTTGTGGGCGCAAATCAATGCGACTCGATATCAGTTCACCGGGCAGCCGGGTTGTAGATCGCTCACGCATGCACTCTTTCAAATGGCAGGGGACCTCTGCGCCTGTGCCACCGCACGTCAGATACGTGTGTTTTTCCGCTGTCGTACTACTAGTACGTACACCGCATGTCTATGACGATGACTTCATCACACATCAGAGAGCGTCGGCGAGAAGCAAGCGCGTTCTCCCATGGCTTCTGCTCTTATCTCTCTGTGTCATTGGTTTCTTGCAAGTCGCTATCTCCAGCTTGCAGTGGGGGCATTTTCTTTGCATTTCCAAATCACACCTTGTTCAGTGGGGCCATCCCTATCGGTGACTCGGCTCGTGCCAGCCAGACCAGCCATGGCAAGGAGGTGGTGGACGCGGTCAAGCTATTGCACGATGGCGTGTCCGTACGGATAGTCCATATAATGTCACGCAAAGCCCTTGGCAAAAGCCTTGCGATTCCTCTTGGGTCCACCTGCAGCCACTCGTTCCTGTGACATCTTGCAAGATGCGTTGGTCACACTTCCTGTCCTCGACCCTGGCCCTCACCGGCGCCGCCTCGGCCGGACGATCGACCCGCCATGTCGGCAACTTTGAGAAGAGACTCCAGCGCGGTGGACGGGCCACGCCGCCAGTGGATGTGCCGCTGACGAGCCGGGAGGAGCATCACCAGATGGGCAAGCGGGACAATACCACCCAGTTCCAGTTCCTGACGAACACAACCGCAAGTAAGTCAGCCATGAAGAACAGTCACTGTGCTTGGGTTGTGAAGAGCGGGTTGGCTGATTCTCACGTTGTACCACCCAACAGAGTTCGCTGTGAACGGCAGCGGCATTCCCGATGTCGACTTCGACGTCGGCGAGTCCTATGCTGGGTCCATTCCAGTGACGACGGACGCGGATGGGAACTACTTATACTTCTGGTTCTTCCCCTCCACCAACCCTGATGCGGACAAGGAGATCCTGATCTGGCTGAACGGTGGTGTAAGGATTCCCTCGACACTCCTTCCCTCGCCCCCTTACCACTCGCCCCCACATGCTCACCGTGCTCACCATGCCTCTAGCCCGGCTGCTCCTCGCTCGAGGCCATCCTCCAGGAGAACGGCCCTTTCCTCTGGCAATACGGCACCTTCAAGCCGGTCGAGAACCCCTGGTCCTGGCACAAGCTCACCAACGTCCTCTGGGTCGAGCAGCCCGTCGGCACGGGCTTCTCGCAGGGCACGCCCACCGCCACGTCCGAGGAGGACGTCGCGGCGCAGTTCAAGACCTGGTTCAAGAACTTTGTCGACGTCTTCGCCATCCAGGGGTACAAGGTATACATCGCGGGGGAGTCGTACGCCGGCATGTACGTGCCGTACATCGCGAGCGCATTCTTGGACACGAACGATACCACCTACTATGACTTGGAGGGTATCATGGTGTATGACCCATCTATTGCGTACGATGACCTCCAGGCCGAGTTTACCATCTTGCCGTTCGTGGACACTTGGAGCAGTGAGTGATCCGGCTGTTTTTTGGAGAAAAAACACAGAAAACAAATTCGAGAGGCGAGTGCTGACAGGCAACGCAGATCTCTTCGCCCTCAACGATAGCTTCCTGGAGGAGATCCGCGCCCGGGACGCTTCGTGCGGATATGCCGATTTTCGCGAGAAGTATCTTCAGTTCCCCCCAACTGCGTCCCTCCCGGCGTACGAGGACCTCCCGAGCATCAACAACGAAAGTTGTGCGAACATCTACTGGGACGTGTTCTCTGCTGTGTCTCTTACGAACCCTTGCTTCGACATCTACCAGGTCGCCACGACCTGCCCCGTGCTATGGGATGTACTCGGCTGTGAGTGACCACGCAAAAAAAAATTAAAAATTGGCGGCCTCGGTCGATGGCGTTCGTTAATGACCACCGTATAGTCCCCGGAAGCTTCGAGTACCTCCCCGAAGGCGCGTCGATCTACTTTGACAGGACGGATGTCAAGCTGGCCATCAACGCCCCGCTCATTGAGTGGTCGGAGTGCACAAGCACCAACGTCTTCGTCAATGGGGATGACAACTCCCTCCCCTCTGCTGTGACCGTCCTCCCCGGCGTGATCGAACGCACGCAGAACGTGATTATCGGCCACGCAGCCCTGGACATGATCCTGTACGTCCCTTCTCAACCCCCCCCCTCCTTCCACCCCCTTTTCTCTTTGATCTTCCAGCAAGCATCCTCAAGAAACTGACTATACCACCCTCCCTTCCCGCCCCAGCCTCGCAAACGGCACCCTCCTCCAACTGCAAAACATAACCTGGGGCGGCCTCCAAGGCTTCCAGTCGCCGCCCACAGACCCCTTCTACGTGCCCTACCACAACGACGTCTCGCTCTCGACCCTGGCCGGGGCCGGCGTCTTCGGGACCACCATCACGGAGCGCGGGCTGACCTTTGTCGGCGTCGACCTGTCCGGCCACATGGTGCCGCAGTACGCACCGTCCGCGGCTTTCCGGCAACTCGAGTTCCTCCTAGGCAGGGTGAGCAGCTTGAGCTCGACCGAGGCCTTCACCACGGACCCGACCGTGGGACAGGTGAGCAGTCTGAGCGGGGTCAGTGGGAACTTTCCTTGATGATCGATCGCGTCTTTGCTGCTGCTTCGTTCCCTTTTATTTGGGGGGGGGGGTGTGGAGATTGAAGGAAGGCTGTTCCTTGGCCTGGCTTGAGTAGTGAACATATTTCTTACAATTCTATGGATATATTCGGAGCAGCAGACGCTGGAATAAATATGAAAGGTGCGTGAGCCAGGAGTGAAAAAGAGAGGCCTGCCTGGTAGTGACTGTTCCTTAGCGGCTCCTCCTTGTGTGGAGCTTCTTTCTGTAGCCATCTCTTAGCCGATGGCCTTGCTGTCTCTGGAAACCGAGGCTAACCCGCAAGCAGCTGGAGGGTAACTTTCCCCTGGGGGGCAGCAGCAGCAGCAGCACGGACAGCACCAGCTCGGCAGGTTCTTCGAAGACCTCGAATGCATCTCGCGTATCTATCCTGTCCGGCCAGGTCTGTTGCTATTTCATGTTGCTCGCGGTAATGGTGTCCACTACGGGTATACTATAGCAAGTCCGGATGTGACAGGACAGACCTTGCACCACATTCACACGAACAGGAAGCAATGGTAATGACGAATGAGCACATGCACGCTTCCAAGGTGTTCATTTCGATGTGTGCAGATAAAAAATCTCGCCAGTCTGCCACGTCCGGATAAGCGCTTCCATCCGCCCCGTTGCGCTGCTTTTGTTCCTTTTCGGTACCATGTTGTACATGAATGGAGAGGGGAATCACTGAGGAAAATAAAGAACAAATGCCGTAGTCCGCTGTAGGGAAAGTTATGTCTTCCTCCGCAAGCCATGATGCCATGCCACAGACACAGACTAAAATGTGCCGTGCGTCCTGCCAAGAAAAAAAACCAAAAAAAACCAAACGCCACGCCTTGCTTGAGATGATATAGTGGTATACAACAGAGAGTCGTCAGTCTTGTCCGTAAGGCAAGCAATGTCTCTTGATACTGGGAATGGTCAAGTCGACAGTGAAACGAGGGCTGTCCAAGAAGGTCACAAGTGACCCGACTCCTCACTGGCCAGTGATAGCCATGCCAGGGTCCAGGCAGGTACTTCCCAGGGTCCAGGTACTTGTCGCCATTTCGCTTTTCCCAACAAGAAAGATGTCTTCCTCCGCAAAGACATCTCACAGCGCCCTGCCCTCGGCAAGGGCGGTCTCCCTTGCCTTGCGAGTCAATTCCACGATGCCCTTGACACCCGTGTTCCTCAGCCTCTCCAAGACGGCACGCATACCCTCGCGGCTCTTGCCAAGCTGGTCCTGTGTCTTGCGGGACGCGAGCGACTCGATGCTGCGCTGGATGATGGTCTTGGCCAGCCAACCTCCCTCCCTAACCTTGTTGCCCACCTGCGAGCTGAAGATCATCTTGGTGTTCACGTCGCAGCTGCTCGCGTTGGCGGGCGCGGTGTAGGTCTGCTGCTCGACGACGGACAGGATGCTGGCGAAGTTCAGATTCCGGCTCTCGGTCTGCATCCAACCTTCCTTGACGTCCACGACGCTGGTCTCGAGAACATAGGATTCCTTGTCGCCGGTGCCGCCGGTGAGGGAGACGGGGAGGAGCTTGAAGACGCCGGAGGGGATCCGGGATTTTTTCAGGTGGATGCGGGTGGTGTGGAGCCGGCCGGTGGCGGGGTCGACATGGCTGGAGATGGTGTCGGTGCTGAGAACGTGGGAGGCGAAGGGATTGACCTGCGGGGAGCAGTATCGCAGGAAGTAGGCGAGAGTGACGGTCGGGAAGGGATGGGAGTAGGTGTGGTTTTGGGTGTGCGTGAGGACCATCTTGTCGGTGTTGTCGGTGTTGTCGGTTGGAACTGGTCTTGGGACTGTGTGTCGGTAGGTGAGCTGCTGTCAAATGAGAGATACTAGGTGTGTCGCTGGAAGTCTGGTAGGGCGAGGTACGGAGCTGAGGCACGTGGAGGGACGTTGGAAGCTGGTGTTGAGACGGGCTGTCCGAGGACGTTCCTGCAGGCAAATTCTGTTCGAACTTCCTGGGTGTCAATTCAGCTCGATCGCTCCATGAGGAGCTCGAGAGTGGCTAGATCTCGGCTAATAATGCAGAGGGTTTGTTTGAGGCCGAGACTGTGCAATGACCTCGAGGTCAGCAGGCAAGGTTGGAGAGGGAAGGGTCGGATGGTAATGTCGTCAAATCACTCGAGGGGAAGAGACGTATATTGGGAGGTGGAGGGCATTGGCGCCGCCGCCCGAAGGCATCGAACCATCCATAGCGGCACGAGTCTGGGGTAGCGTGGAGCTTGGACCATCTGCATCCGCCACCACTCCGCACTGCAAATCGGCCTCGTCTGATTGAAGGCCGTCACAAGACTCGCCCCCCAGATCTGCATGCGGAGGCTGTTAGGACACTATCCTCCGCCCAGACAAGTTTGGTGGGGCGGGGGATTGTCATCTATCAGATCGCTCTTTTGAGCTTCCTATGAACGCGTTTCGCATCCTGTCATTATGACAGACGAGCAAAGTATTCCAGTTTGGAAAATCTCAACCGTCATTCGTACAAGCTACCTGCTGACTGCGGTATCAAGGAAACCTAACCGCTCATTCCGATGATTCACTGCGGCGGAAATCGTGGGGCAGGAAGTTGGACTATTATACTTTGTACTTGTAACAATGACTAATCAATGGCTGACATAAGCGATCGCCTCTAACGCCAGCAAGAACTCCGCTTCTTTTAGCCACCCCTTCGCTTTCTTCTCACCTTTGTTGCTTATCAACCAACAACATCCGACACGACACTCTTTCATCGCCAACTCCACGACCACCATCAGCGACGACTGTTCGTATCGTGCGACCGGTTGCTTTCACTGTCACTCTCCTTTTAATCGACATTGCCAGCAACTTTTGCACTGTCGTCCATCTCGCGCCTCGCGACCACGTCCACGCCCACGTCCTCTCCCACGTCCGCTCCCACGTCTACCCACATTCCCATCCCCCCTTTCCGGCTCATTTGCCTCTCAGGTCCACTGGAGATCAGGTCGGTGACAGAACAGAGCCTCTCGGTTCTTGCGTGACACGCATCTTCTTGCGCTCGAGAATTCGCTGGAGGATTCTGGCAAAAGAAGGTTTCAGCCTTTGGAGCGGGTACACTTTGGGTCTTGGTTGGTGGAAGCTGGTTTTGCTATTCAGCCATTTGGTTTTCTCGTCTGAGAAGCTGAATTGCAGGTGAATAGGCGGCCTACTGGCGGACTTGTATTGTTTCTCTTCATCCGATTATTTCGTTGGGCTTCCCATTCAACCACTATTGTCCTCTCGAGTACAATCAGAATTGATATTTCTCCCCGCCTCCCAAGTTGAAAAGCAAAGAAAGAGAAAAAAAGGAAGCGAGATTGCAGAGACGTACATCTTGCGCACGCAAGATCAAAAGAGAAGCAACAGAGCGCTGTTCTCAGCTACCACATCCCACTTCCTCGACCGTCAGCACAAGAGACGCAACGCTCAACACCACAACTGCAACATCTAATCTACAGTGATCTGCTTCTGGTAACGGTGCTATTTGCTTCCTCTAGGGATTGCGATTTGTATCGAACAACCTTCTGCACCCACCACCCACTCTCCCCCTTTGGACACTTCAATCAGCAACACTCAACGTAACCACAGGTCAAGATGTCGTCTTGCGTCTTCGTCAAGTTTATGTCGCAGAAGGAGCCTCGCCGGATAGAGTTCGACGGCACCGGCATATCCGTTTTCGAGCTGAAACGCGATATCATTGTCAAAAATGGCCTTGACAGAAGCGGAACCGATTTCGACCTTGCCATCTACAACCAGGATGGCAGTGAGGGTGAGTATCCAACGTAGTAGTCCCTTGCGCCGTACCTCCAGCCACTGACAATGCCCTCTCAGAGTACGATGATGATACCTCTGTCATTACACGCTCCACCACCGTCCTTGCCCGGCGTCTCCCAGCGATGAGACCCGGCGCTGGACGCGCTGCCCGCTACATCTCCGGCAAGATGCCAGTCATGGCTAAGAACCACTCCCGACGAGAGCAGGCAACCAAAGTTGCTACCGCCAAGTCCCAATCGGATGCTCTCGCCAAGATGGCCAGTGCCCAGACGGAGGAGGAGAAGATGATGGCCATGTTCGCAGCCCAGGGCGAGCAGTGGAAGAGCGCCCAGGAGGAGATGTCACACCAGACCCCTGTCTTCAGACCAGGCTCGAAGAAGCCCGCCAACGTTCCTGACCACGAGCCGCCCAACGGCTACGTGTGCCACCGCTGTGGCGAGAAGGGCCACTGGATCCAACAGTGCCCGACCAACGACAACCCCGAGTACAACGACCGCCCTCGCATCAAGCGCACCACTGGCATCCCCAAGTCCTTCCTCAAGACCGTCGACAAGGCGACAGTTCTCGCGCAGGGAACTGACGAGGACGGCTCTAAGCCATCCGGAGTCATGGTGACCGCAGACGGCGAGTTCGTGGTCGCCCAGCCTGACAAGAAGACGTGGGACAAGTACAAGGCCAAGGCCAAGGGTTCTGAGGAGGCCAAGAAGGCTGCCGCTCAGGATGAGCAAGAGCTGCGGGAGAGGGGCCTCGAGTGCGAACTCGACAAGAAGATGTTCATAGACCCAATGAAGACACCCTGCTGCGCGAAGACGTACTGCAATGACTGCATCACTAATGCACTCATCGAGGGCGATCTTGTCTGCCCATCCTGTCAGACGGAGGGCGTTCTGATTGACGACCTGAAGCCTGACGACGAGGCGACAAAGAGAATCGACGACTACATGAAGGAGAAGGAGGCTGCCAGAAAGGAGCGGTCTAAGACTCCTGAGGAAGCCAAGTCACCTGCTGCTGAGGAGGCCAAGGAGGAGCCAAGCGAGTCTCCTGCTGACAAGGCGACTGAGAAGTCTAAGTCACCTACACCCCCTCCATCAACCAAGTCGCCCAGCGCGAATGTCACACAGAAGCCCGCAGCCGCCAATAGCGAAGGCTCTCCCGCACCTACAGCCAACGGCGAGCAGCAACCCGCCCAGTCTAAGAAGCGCCCTGCGGAGGATGCTGCAGAGAACCCCATCGCCAAAGCTCCCAAGGCACCCAAGGCGATGCAACGGGCCCAGGAGCAGCAGCAGATGAACATGATGCCCGACTTCATGGGCATGAACGGTATGAACGGCTTTAGCCCGATGGCTATGCCGATGGGCATGGGAATGGGCATGGGAATGAATCCCATGATGAATATGAACCCAGGCATGATGAACGGCTTCGGCAACTTCGGTCCCATGGGCATGAACCCGATGATGAACCCGATGATGATGAACGGTGGGTTCAACAACGGCGCCGGCATGAACGGAGGCTTCTCCGGTGGTTCTAGCGGTCCCATGAATGGCGGAGGTCCCAAAGGCTTCGGAGGGCCCCAAATGAACGGTGGCATGAACGGTAACAACAACTTCAACCGCGGCCCACCCACTGGTCCTCGACAGGGCGGACACTTCGTGCCCCAGCAGAACATGAATATGAACATGAGCATGAACCCGAGCATGAACCCTAACGGCGGCGGCGGCGGTGGCGGCGTCGTCGTTGAGGATGACGCTTACTTCCGCAAGCCAGTCAATCCGCATCGACACCAAAATCGGCAGCGCCGCGTCCGACCTAGTGACTACCGCGAGCTTTAGGGAGGCGAGCAGTATGTCCCGACACCCAATTTCAAAGGTGCACGCTAGGTTGGGAGTGAGCACTTCTGCTGTACATACTTCACCACTCGACATTTCTCAGCATTGCGACATTGCGACCGCCTAGTACCTAAAGTCAGGCGGACTTTGACTCAGTCTGGCGTTCATCATGGTCATACAGCACCATGGCATGCTGCATGAGTCCCCTTCACGGCGACACGGTCAAAAACTTTGCATTGAAGAAGGCGTTGGCGTTTCGGATTTCGGGCATGAGCAAGCACTGCGAAAGGTCTTGTGTGTTCGCAGCAAGGCAAAAGGGGTACGGAAAGGCGGCAATTTTTCACTTCGGAGGGGGTCGGCTTGGACAGAGATTCCCTCTGGATCGGGTTTGTTTTTGATCAAGGCAGGGGGGATTCTAGGAGAGGGTTGGTGGGGA
>MUZH01003528.1:0-15854 GCA_003012965.1 Juglanconis oblonga
TAGCAGTGGTGGTGGTGGTGGCGGCGGCGGTGGTGTCTCCGTACCAGCACCGGGTCCGATCCGCCTGGTCCGTGGGGGTTCCGGGAAACCGTCTGCCAAGGGCCCCGTCAGGATCTCGCTGCTCGGCAGTCCGCCGTTGCCTAGACCCTTGAGCGCTTCAGAGAAGGTTGGTGATGGAGGACGACGTGGGGGAGGCGTGGGTCTGCTTGCGGGTGGTTTGGTGGGTCGAGCAGTAGATGGGATTAAACTGTAGCCCCTCATGGGGACGGGACATTGGGCTTCTTTATTATATGTATTGGGGGGGGGGCGTGTGTGTGTGTGTGCGTGTGTGTGTGTGTGTGTGTGTGGAGACACTTGTTTGATGTGGAAAAAGCCCCTAGTCGCGTTTCCCTCTTGCTATCCCGTTCGAGGTAGAGTGCCGCTTCTCGAGTGCCCTTGTCGTCGAATCTATACGTCCCTTGCGAATCAGAGCCCTGTTGCCCCGGTGTGAATGGCAGGCTAAGTGGCCCTTTTGTTCTCTTTCGGGACGGGGGAGATTTGGCGAGTGCGTCACAGCTTCTCGGGTCGGAATGGATAGGCAGATGGGCAATTTCTACTACATAGTACGGTGGAAACAGGTCCTTGAAACCCGGACAGCGAAACGCTCTTTTGTATCATCAGGGGGGAGGGGTGACCATCATGCTCACGGTTCGTGGCACATGTCATATTGCCCCTCTTTTGCTCTGGCCATTGCCCGCGGCGCAAAGCTGGGGGAAAGTCAATGAGGGGGGATTGCTTGTACGGTAGGTAGGTAGGTGTGTACGGTAGGTGTGTGCGGTAGGTGTGTGCTATACACGTAGGTATGCTGACCGGGGATGGTTGCATTCCGGGCCGGGACCAGGGATCGGAGCCATCATCGCAAGCACGTGTAAGGTTCCCGCATGCCCTTCCCGAAAGAGGTAGGTGAGGAGAGCAGATCCGGGGTTCCTCGTCTGTCACTGGCTGGACGATCGAATAGCCGGGGCCGGTGGTTCCTGGTGAGGATGGACAGCCCGGGCGCCCTTGTGACCAACCGTAATAAGAAGAATAAGAATAATAATAATAATCAAAGAAAGGCAGATCTCTCGAGGGACCAAGGTCTGGGCCAGCTTTGCCGGATGAGGCTGAGTCTGGTCAAGACTCTGTCCTTGCCATCTGATGACGAACACGAAGGTTGGGCATAGTTATGGTCCTGTTATCTTGGGACGAGTGAATCCAAGAGGGACGTCCAAGAGGGACCTCCAAGAGCGAGAAGGAGGAATTGGGATTGCCGAATCCAGCGCTTGGGCAGACGGCGAGCCAACCACGGCCGATAGTCCCAGTTTGTGCCACGGGTACAGATGGGTTGTCGCAACTCCAGGCGTCTGGTTGGCTATCTCGTCTCGGATTCCTCATCTCCTGGTCTCCCCTCCAGTCGTGCCAGTCCTGCCAGTCCTGCTGTGCACCATGTCGTGTTTCCGTCAGATGCTCTGTCGTGCATATACGCATCCACATCCGGCTCACCAACCCCGTGGGGTGCCCCAGGTACCCCTTGCAACACTACGTGTACACTACTCACACAGCAGCCGACATGTTCGGCCCGGCACCGGTCTAGCTTCTCTCTGGACCAAGCCCGGAGGCTGACCGTGCAGCATGATTGGTGTCTCCGCACCCAGACCAGGACAGGGCTTGGACGCCACCAACTGCCATCGTTGGGATCCAGTGTATAGGGTTCCCCTAGCCAACTCTATTGGATGCTGCCGATAGATTGCTTGGATCAAACTTCCGAGGCAGCTTGTGAAAGTTCTTGCGGTTCCTATGGGGAGAGAGAGTGTGACCTGCCCATGTGGGCCCATGTGGGCGGCTTGGACGCACTGACGATCACTTCATCTCTGCTTTCTATCTACTTGAAAGCGGGGTGTGGCCAAGCAAGATACGAGAGGGAAAACAAGAAAAAAAAGAGAAAGACACTTCGCAGAATCGGAGGCTGGCCTAGATGTATGTCTACCGCCACCATGGAACGCGCATGACCTCCAGACTGCCCAAGCTGGCCCATCGGCCCATCTCATCCAGCCTCGTCTGAGAGAGATTCGTCCCAAGCGCCAATGCGACAGGTGTCATTCATGCAGTCGTGCTTGGCCTCCCTCGGCGACCGCGCAGGCAACCCTCAGGTCCCGCCAACACGGCTCGGCCGCGCGCAGCGAGCATTAGTTGGATTTCCCCTGCAAGGAAAAAAAAAGCCGACTTGCCTATTTCGTCGTCCACTAACACCCTGCAGTGTGTTTCCTCGGTCAAGAGACTTCAGGCTGGTGCCCTACCATGGTAGCTTCATCCTCTCGCCCAACATGGCCTGAAGAAATAAAAAGGACAAAGTAGATTTATTACCTACTTGGATGTACCAAAGAACTCCACTCCGAATAGCACCCCCCCCCGCCCGGGCCGGGGGCGACGCAGGCCGGAATCCACAGCACGGCCGCTCTTTTCCTTCACTAATTAATGTCGACACGGCGTTTTCTGCATTGCTCTGGTCCGTTGTCTCGACTTTGGTATAGTATCCCCGAAACCCGATCCAGTGAGGAACCAATCATGCTTTCATCTTCTGCTGTACATCATCAGGAGCCACCATAATCAGCCTCTCTCTGCCAGGCTGCTCGCAACGGAAACCTCCGCGTCCACCTGGACTTGGACAGAGAAGCTCCTACTTGCTTGGCGACCCGCAAGGCTTCCCTGGGGAAACAAGGCTGTGAGGCTTATTACGAAAGTAGACGTGTTTTTCCTCCTTCAAGCGCTGCACGCTAATGGTAATTGAGCAGAATCCTTCACGTCTAGAGATCATCCAGAAAGGCTGCATGAGTGGGTGGCACCTCATATATGGACTGCACGCTATACACAGTGTGTGATGATACAAAATTTAGAACGAAATTCAGGGTATCTTTTTTAATGAACCTTTTCTTTTTATAATAAAAAGAAGAGATTTTTTTTTTTAAAAAAAAGGAAATATTATTTCTGTCACCTTATCCAGGCAGAGATCCTCTGTCTTTTCTTCTTCTTTCTTTCTGGTTCCAAGCGGCCACCATGATCTGCTCGCTTGTCCTCACAACTAGGCAAAAGAGACCTCCGAGAACCACACTCGACGCAGCCATTTCACACACCATACTCACGATCTATGCACGATCTATGCTACTCAACAAAAGCCACAGGTCATAAGTGGAGGCTTCCGAGTGTCACAACCACTGCGGACCAAAAATAGTACCGGGACAGAGACCCTTCCATTCTCCTCCCAACACATACCACCACCAGCGAAGAGCAATGCGGGCGGTGGCGAGGCATCGCCAACGACAATGGGCAGCACGATGTTGTTTCTCGGGTTATCCTATTCGCGTTGGTGGATGGTTCTCGGCGTCCTGAGTCTTTATACATTGGTGTAGGCGTCGACATCGGCCTCACTCAAAGGGGGGGGGAGGATCCTCGAGCAGGAAGTTCGGCTTTTTTTCGATTCTTAACTGTACCAGGTGCAACGCCGGCGTCGGTGAGGTCATCTATCACGTCACCTACCAAGGTCCACGACAGAGAGTACGACCTCCTCCCGCTCCCTTGACCTCCAGCACGGTTGGCATCGCAGCCGACAACTGCATTAGCAGTGCGATCGAACCCTGGGCCTGGACGGCCAGCGACGACACCACGTTCGCCGAATGTAGCAAGACCGACTGGCCGGCCGTGGATGGGGCCTCGGATGGAAACAGGACAGACCAGGACTTGATTCGCATCGTAAGAGCACCTGCAGCTTACATCGAGGAGTATTGGAACGATGACGATAGCAACACGTATAACCATTATAGTACGATGACTCTTAGTGCTAATCTGACGAGCAGTACGGCTGCGAAGAGGGGAAATTGCTTTCTAAAGAATAAGGAAGATCGGATAGGTCTGCAGGAAGTTTGGTTGCTTCTGCAGCAAGAGATATAAGCATATAATACCATCTCTAATAGACCCTAGCTTGAGTTGTTCTCCACATCTCGATTTCATAGCACTAGCATTCAAGAACTATGCTTATTAGTTCAAAGGTTTCCAACGTCAGAATCAACCTTTGGGTCTCTGGAGTTTTTCCCTTATACACTACAACAACTGGAGACAACCCTGCACCTGACCGTCTCAGCGCATGGCAAAATCTAGAACACTGGCCAGAACCTCCGCCCCATATTTTCCCCATGGGAAAGAAAAAACAGAAGGGGGGCTAAAAAAAAGGGGGGGGGGAATTTGCCGGGTCAAGGGGCTCGACCGAGGCATCACCCACATTCCCCGGATCGCGACTCCACCTGTTTCTACACGTTATTACCAACTTTTACCAGCCCGTCTGAAAGAACACCAATCATCTCCCCGGTCCTGACCCCCTACGCTGCAGAGAGTCACTTGGCCACGCGGCCAGAATAGCCTCAGTCGGCTAGCCATGACGGACCAGTCTCCCGAACGAGACCTTGGCATGAGCACGGTTATTGGCACTCCCTGTGGGGCACTCCCTGCCGACCACTCCCTGTCGACTTGGTATTACATAGTACCATAGTACTATGGTGGTACTATGGTATAGCAACTCTCGTAAGCAAGCTCGCTTAACTCGCCACTCGGTCGTCAATCCACCTGTTTTTTTTTTGTTTTTTTTTTTAATAGAAGGCTGCATGTTCGCGAACTTCTGATGCGACGTTGCTTCGCAAACTCCGAGAGAAAACAACAAGGGAACAGAAGGCACACGTAAGGGTTAGTGGTAGTTCGGGCAAGGGTTAGTTTCTGTATACTTATGAATATATCCTGAGGAACGATTAGGGCTGGAGTTGGGGTTTCTGCATAATATATCCTGAGAAGGGAGTGTTCGTGAGTGTTGTAGTCGCATTGCATGGAGCAAACGGCTGACAGGGAGTCCCCGATAGGGGGTGCCAATAACTCTAGTCTTTGCATCTCAGGTGGCCCCCGGGATGGCACGATACATCTTTGAGAACCTCCGCGTGATTCTCGACGTGTCAGATCAGACCGGCCCACCGAGCAAGAGGACTCGGCGGGGACTTTCACCAGAGCCCTGTTGCACTTGAATCTTCAAGAGCGGTGAACCTGGACAGACGAACGAACTGTTCCCGAACAGGCGGATTTCCCAGGGCCACATGACCTGGGCAAGCGGGATGTTCCCCTCTGTTCCAAGACCATGTCCACAAGGAAACAGGTGCCGGTATATAAGATGGGAGGCAAAGAAATATTAGATAATGACCCGCCCCGTCTGGAAGCCCGTCCCTCTTCTGCCAACGGCCAGACCAAGATTGGGACTTTCACCAGCTGGCGACCAAGACCATGGCGACGCATACCAAGGGAGAGCCCGATGTCCACGAGGAGGTGGCCATGGGCGACGAGAAGCCAGTTGGAAATGTCAAGGAGGTTAACACCAACTCCGTGGCACTTGCGGCTGCCATTGCTGCTCAGAAGCCTAGCCTATGGAGCCCGAACATGCTCAAATTGTACTTTATCATGTCGATTGGCTATCTCGTGTCGACGATGAACGGATTCGGTATGGAACCTTTCCCCATATTTGTGCCTCTTACATACACCTATGAGCCACAATTGTAAACTGACGGACCCCCCCCCCCCCCCCCCCAACCAGACAGCTCCCTCATGTCCTCAATCAACGCTATGAAGCCCTACCAGCAAGACATGGGTTTGAGCGGCGCGGGGTCCTCCACGGGTATCGTCTTCATCGTCTACAACCTAGGCCAGATCGCCGCCTTCCCCTTCTGCGGGCTGATCGCCGACGGGTACGGACGACGGATCTGCATCTTCGTCGGCTGCGTGCTCGTCCTCGTCGGCACCGCGATCCAGGGCACCGCGCACAGCCTCAACCAGTTCATCGGCGGCCGCTTCGTGCTCGGGTTCGGCGCGAGCATCGCCTCCGCCGCGGGGCCGGCCTACACCGTGGAGCTGGCCCACCCGGCCTACCGCGGCGTCATGGCCGGCATGTACAACAACTTCTGGTGGCTCGGCAACATCCTCGCCGGCTGGACCACCTACGGGACGAACCTGCACCTCCGCGACTCGTGGGCCTGGCGCGTGCCCACCATCGTGCAGGCCGGCATGCCCGGCGTGGTCATGGGCCTCATTCTCTTCTTCCCGGAGACCCCGCGTTGGCTGATCGCCCACGACCGTCCCGAGGAGGCCCTGGCCATCCTGGCCAAGTACCATGGCGACGGCGACCCGGACTCGCCCATCCCCCGGCTGCAGTACCAGGAGATAGTCGAGGAGAACCGTCTCACACGCGACGAGAACCCGTGGTGGGACTTCCGCGAGCTCGTCCACACCCGCGCCGCGCGGTACCGGCTGGCGATGGTGATCTGCATGGCCTTCATCGGGCAGTGGAGCGGGAACAATGTGGTGTCGTACTTCATGCCGGAGATGTTCAAGACGGCGGGGATCACCAACACAAACACGCAGCTGCTCCTGAACGCCATCAACCCCATCTTCTCGATGATGGGCGCCGTCTATGGCGCGAGTCTGCTGGATAGGTTGGGGAGGCGAAAGATGATGCTGGCGGGGCTGACGGGCAGTTTGTTCTTCTACATCCTGCTGACCGCGTTCACGGCCAATGTGGGCGCCAACGCACAGTTGGGATATGGTGTGATCGTGTCGATCTACTGCTTCGGGATCTGTTTTGCCTGGGGTTTCACCCCGCTGCAGACGCTGTATAGCGTCGAGTGTTTGGAGAACAGGACCAGGGCAAAGGGGTCGGGGCTTAACTTTCTGTTCCTGAATGTGGCTATGGTCGTCAACACGTACGGTATCAGTGTTGGTATTGAGGCGATTGCGTGGAAGCTGTATGTGATATACTGTGTCTGGATTGTCGTCGAGATGGTGGTCATCTACTTCTTCTTCGTCGAGACCGCGGGCAAGACTCTGGAGGAGCTGGGCGAGATCTTTGAGGCGAAGAATCCCCGGAAGGAGAGCACGAAGAAGGTGAAGATTGAGCTGGACGAGGCGGGCAGAGTCGTCGGGGTTGAATCGTGAAGGGAAATCCAGACTCACTGCTCCGTCACTTCAGCTACATGGTGATGCCTGGCCCTAATCAGCTAGATGTCCGGCATTATCATTACTCATCTCGCTCCAAGAATCCATGGACGTCATGCCAACCATCTGTTATCCGCATATCCCAATCATGCACTTGGCCCAGCCTCCTCTCCTCAGGCTCCAACAGATGGTAGTCAACCCTGATTTCGTTATCCCGTAGACAACAGGTCAGTCTCTAGTTCTTTCGAAACTCCTCCCTCGTCAGCTCTGGCAAAGGCTTAGCCCCATACCCACCGATCCTCATCCGCTCACTGGGCAACCGTAACGCTTCCAATGGACACTCGTCTGCGTGAGGACATCGTGTGGGGATGAAGCCGTGGTAGGCCATCGGCTTCCTCCTATGTTCGAGGTTGCTGGGTTGGAAGCTCATGATCCGCAACATGTGAAGTATTGGTATGCGGCCGATCCTCGCAACGTTCTTCACTTCACTCTCTTCTAGGGAGCTGGATGATCTCTCTCGTGGTGACCCTGTTGCGCCTCAGGAGAACACCCGCCGCTGACCACCCAATCACATTGGTCTTGACCCTCATAGCTATGCGGGTCATCACAAAAGGGTTGGGCCGAGCGGGTCATGATACCCAGTACTTAAGCCACCGCACCCGCGCGAGCTTGACGACGCACTGTTGCATATGCGCCAGCCCTACAGGCTGGTAATCACCCCGGCACTCTTCCAGGAATATTGTAGCGGAAGCCAGTGCCGCACAAGTCTGGAAAGAGCCCAGGCAGACCCGAGAACCTTGCATACATGTATCCAAACGGCCTTGATATTTTTATATCGGAGGATGAGGAATAGCCGTTTCAGCCCAACAGGAGCTTACACCTCATCGGCGAAGCGGACCGAAGGCCGTGGTGCCCATACGATCTCCCCCGCGTCGCTGGTCTCAAGCTGCTCTCCAGGTGTTGACGAGCTACTCGAAGCCTCATCAAACTCATTGCCACCCACCACATCTGCGAAACGAGCCTTCTTGACGGGTCGAGACGCAGACGGTGCGGGCAATGTTGGTCCTGGCGTAGAGGCACCACTCGATGCCTCGCCGCCGTCATCAGTAACGAAGCGGGCTCTCTTTCCTGGTTGCAACCGCGGACTAGACACAGCCGAGCTGGCCCCGCTGCCAGGCGACGAGAACCGTAACTTCGACGTGCGGCCGAACTTCGTCTTCGGCGCCGTCCGAAGACTAACCCCACTCGCGTGTTCACCACCGGCAGAGAGCTTGTCCGTAGCAGTCGATGAAGGATCCTCTAGCAGGATGTCCTCATCCGGATTGGACCGCTCGCGGCCAAATTCCCTGCCGAATATATACTGCGGGATCTTGAGGGGCGCCATCTGCGCTGGGCCATTCTCGACATCAACGTCTGGCAGCGGGATAATCTTCGCATTCAAGATCCACTCGTAAATCGGTCGGTCGTCTAGGATAGTCTTGCAATTCCGGTGCTCCGCCTGCGTCATACTTTGCTTCCGCTCTATGATGACCTCCTCTATACTATCCTTGAGGACTAGCGTCTCAACAGTGACGCGCCTCTGCTGGCTGATGCGGCGCACACGGCCGATAGCCTGGGCTTCAACCTGGGGGTTGAGCACAGGATTGATGAAGTAAAGGCGGCTCGCGGCTCGCATGTCCAGACCGAAGGCGGCTTGGTTGATATCCATGAGCAGCACGCGGAACTTGGTGCTGTGATTGAAGGTGGAGATGTACTGGGCGCGGCGCTCGGCTGAGATGCCCTTGGCGTAGATGAGGTGGTGGACCGAGAGCATCTCGAGGACACCCGCGAGATACCACGCTATGTTATCATTGTCGTAGAAGACGATGATTTGCTCGTCTTTCTGGTGCGCAACGATCGCGTCGATGAGATAGGAGAGTTTCGCCGAGGTAGTTGACACGAGTTGTGTGGCTGCCAGTGGCGCAGCGATTTCGAGGGATTCCTCGGGAGTTTGTGGGGGCGTCGGTATGCTCTCGTCTGCAGACCGCGTCTTTATGGGTGCTGAGTGGCGCTTTCGCGGACTGACGTGGTCCTCTCCCAGTCTTGTGTTGCCCGCGAGAGTTGTGACAGTTCTGGAATCCTCCTGCGGCTGGGCTTGTCGAATTTCGTTGTCACGTTCCACGTTGCCCATGACCGCGAATGAGCCGCTGTTCAGATACGTATTGAGTTCCTCTGGAGAGTCGAGAAATGGACGCAGAGCCTTTTGGGCTGCGACCATCAGCTTCCAATTGGTGCAGATCAGATCTGAATCATCCTTCCCATCCATGGACCACGAAGAGGCGGTCCCGTAAGGGAAATGCTGAACGAAAATCGGCGGTTCATGAAACAGCTTGGACAGCTCCTTAATCTTACTCCTGGCTGTCATCTTGCCATAGGTAATGGCTGTTTTAAGCAGCTTGCTATCAGGCTCACTGATGGGTACATCTCCCTTCTCAAGGAATTCTTCCGCTGTCTGTACGGCTTTCAAGATCTCATCGGTAGAGAAGAAGGCGCCGCCATAAAAGCTTGCTTGGCGAAGGTTGTGGACCAACTCAAGCAGAGACTTGCGGTTCCGTTGATGGAAAAAGTAATCCTGATCTGTGCGCTGCGATGAAACAGCGTTGAAGATGATCATCATAGAGAACAGGTTCAGGGCGAGTTTGTCCTGGTACGATCCTTCCAGCTTCACAGTCTTGGTATCGACGGCTGGCAGCATGTTGCTGACCTCTGAAAGGCGATGTCTGATGATCAAAGAGTTGAACGTGGATCTGAGGCAGTCTGTCCGGCCCCCGCTATGGACACTGTGTTTAAGCTGCATAACGTAAACTTTCCAGTCGGCAAGTGTGTCTCCGTAATCGTAAACCGTGTTTGACCAAGGCCGGGCTTTGAGGTACAACGTTGCGATTGCACCGATGCGCTCGAGGTCCTTCCGCTCTTGTGCGCCAGTAGTTTCAACAAGTGTCGTGTTACTCTCGTTACCGTCCTCCATCCCAAACAGCCCTTGTGACGGTGTGCCTGTGGCGATCCATCTAGCATTGATCTGAAGGGAATCCAGTGCCTGTAGGAGACCTGTCTTGGCACCGCTGAGCTTCACGTTTCCAAGCTTGTGGCCCTCGTCGACGATACAGCGCTTGAAGTGGACTCTTCCCAGGGCGCAGTTGAACGTCCATGATCCATTCTTCTCGGGGCGTCGGTAATCTTGCCAGAGCATCTCCAAGCCTTCTACTGAGCAAAGGATAATATCGTAGTCAATGAGTTCTATCTCACTCGGAACCCGAAACCTGGATTTTGTATCGATGACGTGAACCTGGAGGCCCTGCGTGTGCTTGGAAATTTCTTGGATCCACTGCTGGAGGAGATTTGCCGGGGCAACGACGAGAGTCGCATGGCTCAAGTAGATCTTGTGAGGGGTAATATTCTTCTCGGGTCCCCGAGCTGGTCTTCTTGATTCAGGGCGTGGAAGATAGTACCAGCCCGGATTCCTCTTGAGAGCGCTGAACATATACTCGTAGCAAGGAGGGATGCGATGCTTCCACGGATTGGCATACTTGGTGGCGACGGCAGCGGCCATGTCCATGAGAGATCCAACCTGCGGCCGAATGGTGATGTTGCTGCCTTGGTAAATGTCAGGAGCAAAGGCAGGCTGATGCTTGGTAGCGGCAATGAGAGCCAGACAAATGAGAGTCTTCCCCGAGCCCATTTCCTCGGCCAGGATGCCACCACGCACTGCGTCGTAGTAACGAGGCTCTCCGAAGGCATCGCCAGTGACCGGGTTATAGTAGTAAAAATTACCATCCTGGTCGAGGACTTCGATAAGCCTGGGATCAAGAACCTGAGCAGGTTGGACCTCCCTCTGGTGCATCAGTGCTGCCGAGCGACATTGGTAGGGATACATCTCGGTCGTCAAGCCATCGACGGCGCTTGCCAGAAGGTCGGACATGAACTCGCGGTCATCTTCATCGTCAATCATTTCCATGTCCGGCTTGGGGGAGGGGATGGTGTTGAACATCTTCAACAGAGGTGTGTCCTCCTCGTCACCGGCGACCGCGACCTGGGCGGCCGGCGAGAGCGATGGGAAATTGGATGGCCCATCGTGCTTGGACGAACCATTCCACGTGATGGTGGAGAAGTCGAGTGCTGAGAGCAGGTCTTTCTTCCTACGTCTAAGTACTGGATTCGAACGATTGATACGGCCATTGTCGGAGTCGTCGGGGAGAAGATAGACTCGGCTTATGCCGACCTTGTCATCGTCACTGACGATGGACTCGAGACGAACCCACTCATTCTTGGTGAGATCTCGATAGAGACGTGAGACCTTGTCGGCTTTGTCCAAAGGGTAGACGAGACATCCAACGGGGATGTAACGTCGGTCTCCTTGACTGGCCATCGCAGCGGTCATCGATAAGGTGCCAGGGGCGGATCGGAGGAGGCAAGGCCCCACAAGCAGGCCCCACAAGCGGACCGACAGAGGGGGTGGAGGTGGGAGTGGAGATGGAGGTGGACGGCGATGTGACTCTTAAAACCCAGCAACTATGATCCATTTGGGTTAGAAAGTCTCCAGTCTGGAAAACGAGGTGCAGAGAGGATGGAGATTGGGGATGATGGTCGGAGGAGGTTGAGCTTGATGAGGTGATGTAGTTGCCAGGCAGCAAGGGGTGTGGTCTGGAAACGGAGGGGGTGGATTAAGGACGACGTGGTCCGAGCTCTTGCAACCCTGTCCCCCCACGCTACCCCGGACTACCAGATCGCGCTAAACCGAACATGGCATGGGTACCTAAGGTTGAGCCTCTTCAACCTCACTTGGTAATCTGCCGATTGTTGCCCATAGAGCAACGCAACACCACTCATCAGCCATGTTAAATGGATCTGATGCTCATTGATGGTAGTCATGGACCTGCAGCTTAGCTGTTTCATCGTTGAGGACGTTCCCAGGGATGTTGCGGCAGCTCACCCCAAGGATCGCATTCTATGCCCCCTCATGGAACTTGTTCACGGATTAAACAACATCTACGTTGGCGAAAACATTCCCGTCAGGAATCACGCTTGTCAAGGAGATCCTCCCCGCCTGCTGGTAAGGAATGCGATTGCTGTGCTGTCATGTATTCAAGGGCCGGCATGGTCTCAGTCTCAATTCTTTTCGCGCAAGACTGGTGATATGCGATCATTTTTGTCACATAATCCAATAGCCACGTTTGGATCTATCCCACCTTTTGAATGAGGGTAGTATGAGCGGGTTGATTTGAGCGGTGACCTGGAGTTCTGGGCAGCTCTTTAGTTCCGACATTAAAAAAAAAGGGATTTGTAAAAAATGATGAACTTTAATGATACATACAATTCACCCCCTTTGCCAACCTGTCAGATCGTGCTACCACTGATGAAGATAGACAGAACCTGCGGATACATCCCCGTTGAGTACCAGACATTTTACAATAACGACTACCTCCCAACTCCATAGACCCAAACCATACACGCCACTAAAGTAGCAAGCAGCGACGAACCGACACAGACCGCGGGCATCAAGGTGCCCAACATAGCCATGCTTGTCAAAGTAGCAAATAGACCTCCCGCCGGCGTGTAACCACCGTACATCCAAGACTGAAACGCGGCCACGAGAGTGGCTTTGTTGTGATCAGCACGCGTCCCGACAGCCTTTACACAAACGGATAGCCTCACCTGGAACAATCCCGACGGGACCAAAGCCGAGGCACATGATGATCGTACAGGTCACAGTGAAAGTGATTGCCCAAGATAGGAGGACGGCTAAGATGTCTGGGAGAATTTTAGTGTGATTTTACACAAATATGGGCACTGAGACGGGTGGGGGGGGGGCGGCCTCACGTGGCTGGGAGAGCCAGCTTACGAAGTCGGCCCACAGCTCGCTGATCTGAGGCCAGGCGAGAGACAATACGGCAGGGTACTCCTGGTAAATGGCGGAAACATTACCAGGAAAGACCAACTGAGTACCCGCAGTCAGGAATGAGAGGGCTGGCATAGTTGAGTTGGTGCGCACAGTTGAGGAAGGCTGAGAGACTAAGGTTGGGTGTGAATACTGTAGAGAGTTGGGAAACATTAGCTTCCTAGGACGAGCGGGAAGTGAATAAGGCTAATCTAGCGTTTATATAGAATGCTGCAAGAGGTGACACAGGACCGCTATTTTTTTTCAAGATGGCTCACCGGTCATGTAAATACACGTTGGTCGAGGGGTGGGGGCCGGCGCCTATTCGATGCACCCCGCCCTGGGCCCCTGTATTGTCAACCGCTTGCTGCAGGTGCGTGTACACTACTAGTGTATGGTATCTTGGGTATTTATTGGTCCCTTGTCCACGTAAAGGCCCACGAGCGCTAGCCAATTTAGGACTGAATTGCAGGCCTTTTCGAATGTTATATGTGGCGCAGGTCCACATCTGGGTGGGGGACGCACTGACCACAGTACCTGACAGGGGGCCCAATAAATCGGCCTTATACCATAGTAAATACACTTGCAAACGGGTAGGGGCGGGGTTGGATCCCCTGTATATTTTCTATCTCTATCTCACTGTTTATGGCACATACATGTCTGTGACTGACTCTGTTGCAACTGAGAAATGGTATGGTTGGTTTGAATGGAACCTGAACATGTCACGACTAGACTGGATAATTTAGGTTTCCGGTTTAGTCGATCTTAAAGCGATTCCACGAGATCAACCGCCTTGTGGTCAACGATCGCCGAGGAATACCGCACTCCCATAGTCAACACCCTTTCCTTCGGCTGCATGTTGTATGGTGTCAACATCCAACCGATGCCTGCCAAAGTGTACTTCCGGTACTCGGTGAGGGCGACTTCGAAAGACAGCTTCGGTCCGCCGAACTTTTCCAGAGACGCGAGGTAGTGTTTCAAAACAGCCATCTCATTCGCCTTACGGTCTTCAACCGTCATCGCGCCGACAACGAAGTACGCGACGTCATGGAGGGGTGAACCCAGATGAATAAGCTGCCAATCGAGGAAGCGAGGAAGGCCGTCGAAAAGATACGTGTTGCCACAGTGAGGGTCGCCGTGTACCAGACAGAATGGCAGCGAGCTGTCGGTGTTTCTGACGTCGAAGAGCTTCTTGAAAACGGCCGTAATGCGTTCTTCGTTCCAGTCAGCGGGGTAGGCAGGCCGGCCCTCCGCAAGCAACATGTCCTTCCACATGCTACACAGTGCCATAACAGTATGATCATACTGGTTGACAAGCCAAGGGTAGTCTTGTGGGGTGGCACCCCCTAGCAACTCTTTGTCAGCGAACTTCGACAGAGATATGGAGAAGAATGTGGTTTGAGGCATGTCCTTGGCGGACATCTTGTGAGAGACAAAACATACAAGTGCTGGCATGAAGGGCGGCGAGCTGCTCCACGCCGGCGCGAACACGTTCAACTCCCCATGCCTCGGTCGGCTCGCCGAAAGTCATGCCCATCTTCTCCAGATCGTCGAGGACCACGATTCCTTGGTCTTCGCTGATTTCGGTGCCATGGCACTTCAACAAGTCCATGCCTTTGATTTTGGGCGCCACCTTGGCAAAGAATTCAGCTTCTCGCTTGTAGATGGCGACCAACCCTGTATGGCCGAATTGCTTGATGAATTCTTGGTTGAAGCCACCTTTAATACATAAGTACGTGGGGAGTGCTGCTATAGCATCGGGCTCCTCGTACGTGACGGTGATATGCAGCTTGCTTGCCGTAGCTTGGAGGATGTTCTTGGTGAAGTCGAACGTCTTTACTTTCTGACCAAGAATATCGGACAGCCACTCAACGGTGATGTCCTCAGGCACCAGCGGCGTTTTATGTGCCCCATTCGCGTGGTTAGACATTGTGGTATGCTTCTGTGAGTCGCAGTTGATACAGTTTAATTGAAAAGATGTTGGGTTTGACCGATAGCTTCTCAATGGGCGATTTATATCAACTAAATCTAAGATGAGAGTCCGCTGAAGTGTTGTGCTCCAGGGAAAGGCTCATGTAATTATGCCATTCACTAGAGTGATTCCTAGGCAAGGCCTCCAGTCCACAGGGATGAGAACGTTAGCGCCCTCCACTACGGATACAGTTGTCAAATATACAGAGAACTACTGCAAATCTGCATGCATTTCAAAGTCATTTACACAGTACACAGTGGACGAGTGCCTGGCTTAGCCATGGAGCCGCTCAGCCGGAGTCCACTCACATCTTCTGGGAGAGCATCCACCTTGTGGGTCACGCTAATGTTTGCCATCCCTGAGGACTAGTCTAAAAAAAGTCACGATAGCGGTCGTCTCGCACGCCTTGCCACGTATACCCTGCTCGACGGCGAGCGCCGGTGAAGTTATTCCCGGCTCCGTAGAACTTCTACCACAGTAGAGGGGAGAGGGGGCTTGGGCCCTCCTGCAACTTCCCACACTCCATCGTAAATTTGGACTTCCTGCGAGGGTACAGCGTACCTATCCACACCAAGTTTTACTTTTTTCAGACTTCGAATTCACAGGACATGCACGTTACCTAACCGGCCACCGGTCAACCAGCAGCAACGCATTGCAATGAACTTGACGGCCCTGGCCCGTCAAATATTGGTTGGTAGAAAATCTGCACATGTCTTGAAAGGGTGATTATCTTAGTTTCAAGTCTGAGCAGCTGTGACTCTCACAGGTTCCCAGTATGTGACTGTATAATGTCCGGAGTTCTAAATGTATTATGTAGTAGTTAGTACTACTACATGTATTTTGCACCCTTGTAGTGTATTTCTAGTGTAGTAGTGTAATTTTATGTATTTTGTAGTAGTACTACAACTACTACAACTAAAGATTTATTATATAAAA
>MUZH01003529.1:0-15886 GCA_003012965.1 Juglanconis oblonga
CCACCCCTCCCTCGGGCGCCATGTATCCTCCTGGCCTCCTCGCGAGATCGGAGGCCGGCAAAGACAATCCCGCCAGCAACACCCTGCTCAGTCTTTTGAAGGTCAACAGTGGTCAGGGAGCCCAGCAGTCCTCGTCACAGCCTACAGTCCCCTCCCAGCAGTCCTCCGACCAGCTTCGTCGCGAGTCCATCATCCGCCACGCCTCGGATCAGGGCCCCAACATCATCCACGCTCCTGCGCCCAACGCTGCTGATCCCACCGGCATGCTGGCTGCCCTTATGTTGGGCAGGTACCAAGAGGACCTCCCCAAGCCAGAGCCCCAGCAGTCACAGGAACAGCAACAGCAACAGCAATCGCAACAGCAACAGCAAGCCGCGCTTGCGAACAATTGGAATGCGGCCCCTCCGCCCGACGCCACCCAGCAGTACCTGCTCAACCTCCTGAACCGTCCCAAGCCCAGTCAGGATGACGCCCCAGTCGAAGCCCCCGCAAACCAACCGACCGAGCAGAACGACCTAGGCCCCTCCGTACCAACAGCTTCTTCCTTCGACTTTGCCCCCAAGGAAAACAACCCGCCTCACATGAAGTTCGCGTCCCCGCCCGCCCCTGCCCAGTCGAGCCGAGATGGTAGCCCCGCTACCCACGCTGCCATGTTCAACTACAAGAACCCCTTCGAAGAGCTTGTCGCTGTCTCGACCTCGCCTCGCAACCGGGCTCCCAAGAGCGGCGCCTCCGCATCCCCGAGCGTTCACGGACAGTCGACCGCGTCCATTCAGATCCTCAAGAAGTCGGACGAGCACAAGCGTCTCTCGAGCACCAGCAGCCACCTGGAAGGCCGTGAGCACGTACGTCGCAAGTATGATTCCACCCCGACCTCGCAGGGCCACTACTCCAACCCGCCCTATCCCATTCCCGAGTCTGAGGACCAGGCCAAGGAAACGGTTTCCGAGGCAGTGAGTGGCATCGCGGCCAAGGTCGACAGACAGGCGCAGGAGGCTCTTGCCCGTGCGGAGGATGAGCAGGCGCAGGCTAGGATCACTCAAGATCTGAGGCACATGATGGCGGCGGAGACGGACAGGGAGTTTGAGAACGCTGCTGCCATTGCCGCCTCTGACATCAAGCACGAGCTCGAGAAGGAGGAGAACTCGGCTGTTCTGGACATTCTCCACCCCGAGGATGCGCGGGTTGTCCGCGACATTGTGGAACACGCTGCGCAAGGCCCTGTTGTCGATAGTTGGGAGAGCGCTGAGGCCGAAGACGAGATCGTTGTCATCGAGGAGACGTCCAATCCCATCACGGTGTGGAACTTCCCCATGAAGCCCTGGATCACCATTACTGTCAAGGATGTTCCCAACGACAAGCGTCCCGTGTTCCGCGACGAGTCTATCTTGGACATCGCCCGTCTGAAGAAGGAGTTCGACCAGGTGGATAGGAACCTCGTGGCGGCTTCTGAGAACACTCTGGCATACGGCATGTCCAAGGCTGGCGGCCTTCGCGTCATTAGACAGGACGATGGTCGCGACGCCAAGTTGTTCTCGGACACGAAGGACCGCATTTTCAATGTCGCCATCTCTTCCACTCCTGCGGACGAGAACACGACTGCGAAAGAGGCCATCATCGGCACGGGCATCAGTGGCACCGTCTACTGGATCCAGATCAGGGACGGCGAGAAGGATCATGTCGAGGATGCTCACATTGAGCAATATGGCTTCGCCCTGTCCCCAAGCAGCGCCCAGGAGGGTGAGGCCCCGGGTGGCGTTCTGAAGACCAGGGCGCGTCCCTCTACGAACCACCCCGAGTACTTCGCTGTTGGTCGTGGCAAGTCCATCAACATCATCTACCCCGCCTTCGTCATGCAGCGCAACCTCCTGAAACCGAACCATGATCGCGTGGTTGATACTGATCGACTCGCCAAGGAGTGTTCATTGAAGATCAACACTGGAAAGGCTGGTAAGGACTTCTCTTTCAGTCACGATGACACCATGGTGGTCTCACTCGACAAGTCGGGCCGCGTCAAGTTCTGGGATGTGCGTCAGCTTACGGCGACCGATGAGAACCGAATGCCTGTGCACACGTCCTTGGAGGTGAAGGACCCTCTGATGACGCTGACGACGACCCCCGAGGGCGAGAAGGCTTGGCCTACTTCGGTGCTACTGCTGGACAAGCTTCGTCCGTACCAGAAGCGGACCGCCCTGCGCTACATGATCGTGGGTATGAAACAGAACCACACGTTGCAGCTCTGGGATCTCGCCCTGCGCAAACCAGTGCAGGAGTTCAACCTGCCCCACAGCAAGGAGTCCGACGCCGTCTGCAGCGTCATGTACCACCCGCCCTCTGGTATCATCGTCGTTGGCCACCCGACGCGAAACTCCATCTACTTTTTGCACCTTTCAGCCCCTAAGTATGTGTTGAAGAACAGCTCTCAGGTGGACTACATCCAGAAGTTGGTGGCGCAAGACCCCTTGCTGCCGAATCCTGACTCTACTGCAGTCATCAGCGGCATGAGGGAGTACTCGTTCGCCAACAAGGGCATCTTGCGAAGTCTGTACCTGCTGCAGCAGCCGGCCTCCGCTGGTGACGGCGAGGAGGCAACCTTGTTCGAGCTGTACGCGATGCACTCCAAGGGTGTGGCCTGTCTGTCCATCAAGGCGCCGGACCTTGGTTGGGACAAGGACAACAAGGTTATTGAGCCGGTGGACGCCGTGGAGGCTGGCATGGTCGAGATCGGCAAGCTCAAGCAGTCACCGCTCCCAGCTCCGATCCAGCCTGTCGATGAGGCGGCGCCTGCCGCACCGATCCGCCTGGCCGTCCGCCCGAAGGAGCCTGCTGTGGAGACTGCCCTCGAGCAGCCGGCCACGCGCAAGCCTCGCGAGGAAGTTTCTCCGCCCAAACAGAAGGAAGGCAAGGAGGAAGAGGCTATCCCGTCTACTGCTGAGAAACCCGAGAAGAGGGGTCGTAAGAAGAAGGCCGCTGCCGAGAAGGCCGCCGCCGCGGCCGCCGCGCTGGCTGAGCGCGAGCGGGAAGCGAACCAGACTAACGGCGCTACCCCTCGTGTTGTAACTACCACCACCCGCAAGTCTCCAGAACCCTCGAAGCCATCCTCTGCATTCACGCAGGAAGTCGATACCCGCATCAACTCCATGGAGAAGCGTCTGGCAGAGAACATCATCGGCTCGGTCGAGTCCGAACTGGCAACTCTCCGCAAGTCCCTCGCACGTGACGCCAAGGATCGTGATGACAAGTTCAATGAAAAGCAGGGCGATCTGCTGAGTCTGGTCTCAGAATGCCTCAACGAAAACTGCCAGGACGTACTTGTCAAGACCATTCATGACGAGCTGAAACACTCCGTCATCCCCGTGGTTGGACAAGTCTTGACGGAAGCCGTAAGCACAACGCTTGATGGCAAGCTCAGCAGCACCATTGCCCAAGCCGTGCAGAAGGCTCTGCAGAAGGAGGTACAGAAGGAGCTGCAAAAGGCTGTACCAGCGGCCATGGACCAAGCTCTGCGCAAGCCGGAGCTCGTGAAGGTTATGACTGACAAGATGGTCCCCGTCCTTGCCAGCAAGATTGATGATCAGCTGTACATGATCTTGGACGAGAAGATCATTCCTCGATTCACCAAGGTGGCTACCGAAGCTGCCGCCGCCTGCGGCACAGAGATCTTGGCGAATGTCACCACACAGTTCACCGCCATGGAGCAGATCCGGGTGCAGGAAAAGCAGAAGTTTGAGCAACTCATCGCCCTGAGCACTGGTATGTCGGAGACGCTGAATACCATGGTGAGTACTCAGGCGCGCTTTCAGGAGGAGATTCTTCGTCTGCAGACCCAACTGGCCCAACAGCGCCAGGTCTCGCCTCCCCAAGCTGGTGCCCAGCAGATGGGACCCGGTGGTCTACGAGGAGGCAATGGCGTATTCCACAGCCCATCGAACAGCCAAGCCCAGACACTGCATCACCTCACTGCTGCCGTCCCTGTCCCTCAACAGCAATTCAACAGCCCCCATGGATCTATGGCTGCCAGTCAATACACGAACCCCTCTGTGGCTGGGCTCACGTCTTCGCCTCAAGCTCAGCAGCAGTGGGCCAACAGCACCAGCGCACTCGTGTCTCCGCCACAGCAGCAGCAGCAGCAGTATACTGGGCCCGCCGCCTCTCTCCAGGCTGTGAACCCGAACATGATCGCGTTGCAGCAATTCCAGCAGTTCGGCAGCCCCTCAAGTCAGCCTTCTACCCAGACTACCAGCCACATTTCCAGTCAGCAGCAGACGGCCGCCCAGCAGGCCCAACAACTCACGCGCGAGCAGGTTGTGTTCCAACCAACGACCAAAGAGAACCGACAGCGTCTGGAGTTGGACGAGCTCTGCCAGCGTGTGCGCAACTACATGGCCGCCGGTAACTTCGACGACGCCGTCATGACCTGGATTCAGGAGTCAAAGGATGAGGAGACTGTGTTTTCCCAGGTCTTGGCCAAGCACGACCCGAAATTCATCCGCAACTTGAACCCTCTGCTCTTGTTGACCGTTGCCGCAACCGTCACGTCCAACCTGGACAAGACACAGCTGCTGCAAGTCAAGCTGAGCTGGACTGAGATGGTCCTTCTCCAGTTTTCTGAGGCTCTGCCCAAGATTGTAAGTCTTTTTCCGCCAACCTCCCTCTCTTTTTGAACCATTTCGCAGCCACTGACAAGCCGCTCCAGGAGGGACAAGTCCGCGAGGTCACGCCCAAGGTGATGTCTCTTATCAAGAGCCGTCTTGAGCACGTCTTTGTGCGCCTCAACAGTATCATGCCTAATGACCCCATCCTGAGGAACCTGTCCCACATGATCGACTATACCCGCAAAATCACCGAGACGATGGGGCTCGGTATGGCGGCCGCATCCTCTGCGTATTAGGACTCGTTGAGGATCCGTCGCTGAGCCATCAGACGATGATCGTTGGTTTAGCCAACTACTACGGAGATGAACAGAGGGAAGGAGTGTATTCGTGTACATAGTTGATACGATTCCGACAGAACTTCAGGCAGAATTCACTTGCCTCATTTGTGGACGGGTCTTCGGCACGACCTTTCCGTGGATTGGTCGTCACATTTCCATGAGGTCTACGGCGAACACGGGAATCGGAGGACATAGAATTCATACCCTACATACCAAGGGGATACGGGTGGAAAGGAAAGGAGCGGTACATGACGCATCGGAAGCACATTCGGAGGCGGTACCAAATCGGATCGGACTCGGGAGGACAAGCGGACCATGGAAATGCCTTCCTGGTTCGGTCTTGGGGTTGGGGCTGGGTCGGATCCGGTTGGTCTCTGAAAAAGGGAAAATGAAAATGATGATGGGGGAAAATATTGAGCAGTGAGGTGGTAATGAATCGAAAGAGGCCTTGCGTGGGCATTTTGCTATATTCTGCGCTCTTGAAGTGTGCGATGTGCCTGTGTGGTGGGTGGTCTGTTGCTAATTGCTGCCATTTGTTTCCCCCTGCCTTTTCTTATTCTCTCTTCTCCTCACTTCTCTCGATCATGGCTCTATTGTCTTGGTGGTGGTCATCCCATATTAGGTCGACGTTTTCGTTGGTGTGGTGTGATTGATGCCTGGACGAGAGCTCGCCAGAGCAGCAGTAGTAGGACGGTCAGTGCAACGGCTCATGGGATTCTTTCTTTTCCTTTGTTTCCTCCTTCTCATTCAAGACAGGCTACGGTGGGGGGAAAGGCTACTAAAGCCTTTTGGTTGACTGGGAAAGATTATCAAATTTGCTTGGAAATAAGGAACAGACCCGGGGGGGAAGGGGGGAAAGTGTTCGGGGCGTACATTGATTCTAGGCAGGCGCAGGAATATTGAATCTTACCTAATGCAGGTCATACGTATATTTAAATCTACCAGTAGTAAGGATAGGATGTCTCGTTGAGCCCTAGAAGTCTATGATTTAGGCTGTAATGTTCTTGTTCTTAGTATGCCTCTAAGTCTTTATGTTACGAGTTGCGACGGGTAGGTTTAAGAACGGCGTAACTACCAGAGGAAGGATGTACGCTTTTCTATCTGCTCTACTAATGTAATATAATGTAGGTATGGTTATGTTCTATCCTGATGCTAGGCTTTTGCGTATATGACCAACAGGGACCGCACATTTGGTTTGACTGGCCCTCATCGTCTGATCCTCAGTACTCTGACGGGAACTCTATGAATATTCCACCACACTGTGATTAGGGCCGGGCAATGGATTAGACGGTCAAAACACTTCCTATTCTCCTGCTATCGAAGGCTACCTATAAATCACGGTAAAGAAGGCGGCAAGGTAGTTTATGATGGAAGAGTCAATTGCAGTCCATTCGTCATAAGCAGTCTCCTACGAGATGCGGTCTCGCTCTCGGTGCCGGTTGCATGACGTTACAGCCACATCTGGATGGTGACTAGTTGCCATTTCGTCCGAATTCCTCTGCAAATGGGCGATCGGAGCTGACGGCAGCCTTGCCGCCTATGCTTAACCTTGGAGGGTTCAGCCCAAGGGAACTAGTCCCCCGCTTCGAACTTGGCACGTCCGTGGCCGCTTCCATCCGAGGAATGAAACAACCGTCGACAGCCTTGATGAGATACCCATTACAGACTGTGCATCAGGACAGTTCAGACCATACTACGGACGTTGCGAGTGGCTCAGAATCGCCCTCGTCCGCCCTCGTCCAGTCCTCTTTCTTGCCTCTGAACGCAACATTTGACGTTGATCATCTGGAATCCGCCCAGGCCCGCTGGCTTGGGACGTGAACAATGTGGGACATGTTATAAAAATGGGCCACGTCCAGTTTCCGCATGGTGCAGGAGCTTTTGGGTCCTGCAGCTGTGCTCATTCATTGTACAATCGAAGTCGTCCAGAAACATCTCGGCTGCGCCGACCATAATTCTCTGCCCTGCACACACACTCCTTTTCACAAATCTTGAAAAGCGGTAGTTTTCACTCCCGGCAAACATCTACTCACGATGCAGATAATTCACCTTCTCTCGCTGGTCGCCCTGGTGACAGGCGCCGCGGTAGACACAAGAGAGCCCGCGGGCGGTGCAGTTCCAGCCGGTCTTGTAAGCATCCCTCCGACACCCCCCCTCCCCCAGGATATCGGTGTGCCTTCTCTCAAACAAACAAACAAACAAACAAAAACTCACTGACACGCTCTTGGGCGCTAGCCTGCCGTGGTCGCCCACCCCGTCGCGAGAGCCGCTGGTCCCCAAGAAGGCGCCGCAGTCCTCCAAGAGAGAGCAGGCGGTCTGGCCGCCCTCCTCGGCGGCGGCAAGGGCAAGGGCAAGGACGGCGGCAAGGCCAAAGCTGGAGGGAAAGCGAAAGCCGCAGGCGCCGGCGGCAAGGCCAAGGCTGCAGGTGCCGGCGCGAAGGCCAAGGCCACGGGCAAGGCCAAGGCCAAGGCCACCGGTGCTGCGGCAGGAGGCGCCGGGAAAGCGAAGCAGACAGGCGCTGCTGCCGGCGGGAATGGAAAGGCAAAGGCTACAGGAGGACAGGCAAAGGCTACAGGAGCCGCAAACACCGCGGCTGCCGCCAAGGCGACGGGCGCTGCACGCGCGCGCGCGCGCTTTTGAGCGACATGATGGGGATCGAGATGATCTGGATGCTTCAACTCCTTCAGGAGCTTCCAGGACAGTGTCCTCCAATACGCTTTGGGGTCACCACTTCAGTCCGGGGAACATCTGGTGTCTTGTTTTGGGCGAGTATCACACCAGTTTTGCAACTGGTGTCGGCATTGTCCAGTTTGAACAGGGTAATGAGATAGTAGTGATTGATACGACTATGATTTAGTAATTAGACCGTCAATGCCAAAAGAGACGTCAGGTTTTCATACTCTTCTTGCCTTGATGATCCTGTACTCCATCAGCCTCGTACTCACAGCCCCGTCCTCGTTCCGAGCATTCGCTCGCTTTCGCGGAAGAGCATTTCGGCGTTGTATGGGTCTTTGGCGTGCTCCGCGATCAAATGATCCGCGAGCTGACAGTCGGCCAGATACCCAAAAGCCTCACCGCCGACGTCGAGCTCGGCAAGCTTGGGATCAAACGCAGCCACAATCGATGTCGCCGCCCCCTGGTCTAAAGTCTTCCACTGCCCGCTCGGGACCGTATTGTCGATGGCCCGCCGACCTTCCTCGTCCAGATCCCGGGACAACTCCGTTTTGATTGGACCAGGGTGAACGGACAGAGCAATCATGTCATCTCCGCTCTTCTTGAAGCGACGTGTAAGCTCGGTAGCGCAGAGGATATTGGCGGTCTTGCTTTGAGCGTAGCCTATGAAGCCCGGATATCCATCATGGAGCCGGAGGAATTCGTCCGGTATGTCTCGTGGAGGTTTCTGGCTGTCAGGTACCCCATCATAGACGTAATGGTATCTTCTCTGAAGTTAGCCATTGCTTAATGAGCCATATCTATCCCTAGCTTACATTTGGTAGTCGTAGAATCGTACCGGGGAGAGCCGATGGCCGTGGCTGCTGATGTTGATGATCCGTGTTGCGCCTTTGACGGCGTTGTTCGAGCTCGCGGCTGCACGGAGCTTTGGGAGGAGCAGATGCGTGAACAGGAAGGGACCAAGATGGTTGGTGAAGAACTGCAGATCCACGATAGTGTCCCCTGGTGTCTGGATTGCGTCCCGACTCAAATGGCTGATGCCGGCGTTGTTGATGAGAACTGGGGATCTGTGTTAGAACAGCGTTCTACATCCCAGGTCACCGTGCCAGGAAGACGGAAGAGCTCGAACGGTAGCTAAGGTTACTTACCATCGATCTTGCCAACGCATGAGTCGATCTGAGCCGCCGCGGCTTTGATCGAGTCCAGCGAGGCAAGGTCGAGGGGGACCTTATGAACAGTCACCGCGGGGTGTTTCTGCTCAATATCTGCCGCCACAATGTCGAGCTTGGACGCTGTGCGAGAAGCCAGGATGAGGGTTTTCGGGCCCTGCGAGGCAATGGCTACCGCCGTGGAAGCACCGATGGAGGCCGGGCTGACGCCCGTAATGACGACTAGTAGACATGGTCAGAGAGTATCATTCATCACGAGACAGCCAGCCACGAACCATTCTTCTCCTTGATCGCGGCGCCCAGAGCTTTGGCGGCCTCCGTTCCTGTCGTCTCCTGGTTGAAGTGTGGGTTGGATGTCATGATGAGCGATGAGAAGACAGTGGCTGAGATGTCTTGGTAGAGGGCTCTGTGGGTGCAAAAGAGGGTCGCTCGACCACTTGACTCTTGCGTGCGGACTCTCGAGTGCGGACCCTCGAGTGCGGACCCGAGAAGTAAGGCCCGTCGTGGAATTTCGCGGTGAGGGGAAAGCATGGCGACGGGATGCGTGATCCTCGGCAGACATGAAGCCCCGGCCAGCCGACGTTAGCCCGTCCTTGGTATTCATTCCTGTTGCAAAATGAAAAATCCTGGGCAATAGGCACCTAGGTGGTCGAAAGTGCAAGAGGCAGGCCTGGTATACCTCGGCCGCAAGGCTGTGAGGTCCGACTAGGAAGAACTTTGCCTCTTTCGGTGGTCGCGTAAACACTCATGCCATGGATGGCCTGATACTTTGGCTCAAGATATAAATTGGATGGCCAAGTAGCCCAGTCCAATTCTATGTTTTCTCTAGATATGTCCAGTTGAGCTCCTCTGTCTTTTGTGACCGGCGGTCAACGTGCGTTAAACTACCTAACAACGACACTGGACAATGGACATAGGCATTCTTAGACTAATAATTAGTATAGTTGCATTTCCTCGGTATCATCGCACTGACATTCTGCGGCTGACGCACTACTGCGCCTCCACCAAAATCCTTCTGGGCACCCATAATGCGACATCCAGGCACACATTTATTCTTCAAATCTCATGGATTGATTCCTCTCCGTTTCTCCAACTCATACTGCTCACGTCACTGCGTCACCGCGTCACCGCGTCACCACGTCAACCCGCGGCTCCCTAAGTTTGCGATACAACCGCTATGGCCAGGAAGGGCAGCACAAAGGTCAAGACAGGGTGCTTCACTTGCAAGTCAGTTGGCGCCTGCGGGCCACGATTACGATTCCACGAGAGCACTATATGTTGATAAGGATCCTCAATAGGAAACGCAAGGTGAAATGTGACGAAACGAAGCCGGAATGTCAAAGATGTACCACAGCAGGCCGCGAGTGTGACGGCTATCCCGCACTCATTGGACAAGCGCAGTACTCGTGGGCCGATCTTCTCACTCTCCAGAAGTCCAGACCACTCGCCCAACGGCGGATGCCAACCAGCGTCATCGGCGCGGATGAGATGGAGACCAGGGCGCTGGAGTTCTTCAGGCTCCAGGTCGCGCCTGCGCTCAGCCGACACTCTAGTCAAAACTTCTGGAAAGTCTTGGTCTCTCAAGTGGGACAGCAAGAGCCAAGTGTGCGACATGCCCTGGCAGCCATCAGTTCGCTATACGAGGGGTTGCAGGAAAGAAAGTCTACCCCTTGGAAGCCCTCGCCGCCCAAGTTTGCGATTACGCAGTACAATATGGCTCTCGGCCACTTGAAGGCCCCAGAGACCGACCAGAATATCATACTCTTGGCGTGTCTACTTTTCATTTGCATCGAAGCCATGCAGGACAACAAAGCTATGGCTATTCAGCACTGCCGTCACGGGATCCTCATCTGCAACAACTTGCCATCGGGGTTGTCAGGCTGGGCGAGAGACGAGCTTCGGCCCATCTTCCTCCGTCTGGCCACTTTCCCGTACTTCTTCGGGATGGAAGCTGGAGAATTCCCGGAACCGGTCGGCCTGGTTTCCAGCTCGTCAGGTAGCCCGCCTGAAATGGACACATCGAGCACGGCTTGGGACTATCTAGTCAATCGCAGCGTCCGTGTCATCCGTCAGGGACTCAGCCATCGCCAGGGGCCGTTGCGAGGGTCGCCGATTCCAGGATCCCTCCTCCGAGACCAGCAACAGACTCTCGACAGCCTGGCCGCATGGCGGCGACACTATAGGACCCTCAGCACGGGCCTCTCGGGGGCTCATGACGACGACTTCGAGTCTTATTTGTACCGTGAAATGGAGTGCATCGCCGGCCAGGTGTGGGTGGCTTGCTGCATCGGCAACAGTGAAATGAGCTACGACGACCACATCCCGGATTTCCAGGCTCTCCTAAGCCTCTCCCAGCAGCTCATCGATCGAGGGTGCGCAGAGTCGGAACCACGGCCCATCTTCAGCTTCGAGATGGGGTTCATGCCGTTTCTCTACTTTGTCGTGCTGAAATGCCGACGCCTCGATCTGCGTATCACCGCTCTGCAGCACATTCTGCTGGTGGCTTGTGACCAGGAGAATCTTTTCACCACCAAGACGATGTACTCTGTCGGCCTGCGGCTCGTTGGCCTGGAGCATGGGATCCGGCTGGATCCAGCATGGCCTGAACATGCTGGCGCCTCTGCCGCACCGATGCCGATTGACAGAGTACGCGTGAGGACTGCTGATGTCACCGAGGAAAAGGAGACAAGAGCCGATGAGACTGGACAGGTGTCCGAGTATAGAAAAATCTTTTTTGGGCTCCAGCCTGAAGCAATGGTGCCTGGACACATGGAGTGGGTCAAAATCAGGACCTTTTCGAACATTCGACCCTAGATCAGAAATCAGACAGCAATTTCGCCGGGAAAGCCGTACGCAGATAGACTGCCAACCGTCTCGACTGCAGAACCATGGTTTTCGAATCAACGCCGCATGTAGTGATACGCGTGAGAGGAAGCTCGGAGAAAAGACTGCGAATCTATTCTATCAGCGTCGCTGGTGAAGGCTGTGACAGGTGCATATGTGGCTGTGGGCTTCATCGATGAGGATTGGGTCGGCAAGCGGAATCGGAATGTGGCTTTGCGTAGTAGCATCAGGCGCTCTGGTCAGTATACGTACTCCGGGGACTGTAGGAGGACCACTACTCCCTCCCTCCAGATGAGGCCAGCAGTGCATGGAGGCAGTTCAGAAGGGAGTGGTGGGGGTTGTGCCAGAGGGAGCGTCGTCATGGTGTGTATCCAGATGTTGTTTGCTGCTGAGATGCCCTGTGAAGGGACCTGCAGGGACCTGCAGTGGCCTGGACCCGAGGTGTTTCATGCGGGGTGATCAAGTTGGAGCTGGAGCTAACTGGAAAGCTGGTGTTGTCACGTTGTCACGAGGACCCAGATCCAATACAAGATCCATCTCGCAACAACCAACCAACCAACCAACCAACCAATCGCTCGACCAGGCCATACTGTACTGACTTGGGCACCTGAAGTACGACGTCTTGGACTGTGATTTGGAATATCTGGAAGAACATAGAGGCCAAGCTTAATAAGACTGGTCTGGTTGTGCCAACATTTGCATCCTGTGAAGCTGTGGTTGTAGGCAGAGCCGTCGGGAGAAGCAGAGGGGGGGGATGGATAGCCCTAATGGATATTGGTGTCGCAAAGAAAAGTGCACCAAACACGACTTGGCAAGCCGAAAATGTGCTCCGGGCTGTCAAAATGCGCAGACCATTTGCTGGGTTTGCTGGGAAAGCAACGTGATTACATAACCCAGCCCATTCCAACTGCCAGCTGCAGGTTCGCAGGCTCAGGCTGGCAGGGTCGCAGGGTTGCAGGATCGCAGGAGTGGCAGGGCAAGAGGGTCATCATGGATGGTGTGGCCCGTGCACGCCCCTCGCCCGCAACCCCCCGGCCGCCCAGGTAGCAAAAATTGCATCTTGCAAAACCCAAAGCTCACCAGCCAATTCCGCCGCCTCTCCTCCTCCAACTTCGGGATATGTCTGCATGAGGACTTTCCTGCCAGCTCTCAGCCCTCAATCTCCCCGCTCTCGATTTGGTCGTCATTCAATTTACGCCTTGCTGTAAGGCGCAAAGCCAGGCGACAAGATGTCGGTCGCCTCTAAGGTGCGTTTTGTCTCTGCAGCTCCACCTGCTGCTGCTGGTGCTGCTGCTGGTGCTGCTCTCTTGCTGCTTCCCCTCCTCAACCCTCGACCTGCTCGTCTGCGCCATGGCTCGTGATGGACCTCGAGTCTTGGCCTGGCACAGACTCCCATCTGTCATCTACTCCTTTCTTCTCGAGCTTGTCTGGACCGCCTGTGGGCTACCCTGATGACGCATTGCATCGTCGCTAACGTGTCCTGTCTTTCCTTTTTTTCGCAGAACCTCTTCGAGCTCCTCGGTAATCCCACCCGTCCTGGCCCCATTGGGCCCCCGCTCCGATTGACTCCCACTCCTATTGACACGACCTTGCTCCCCAGGTAACGATGATGAGGGCTCCGAGACCCCCAAGGCGCCTGTGAAGACCATCACCAAGGAGTTGACCTCGACTGCCAAGGCTGCTGCCGATGGCTCCAAGCCTGCCTCTGCCCAGCAGAACCGCGGCGGTTTCTCGCGCAGCCAGCAGGGTATGTGCTACACCATCCAACCCGTGATTTGTGGCACGAGCGGTATTCATCTGACTGTTTCTTGCCCAGACTTCCGTAATGACAAGGGTGTTGGCCGTGCCGCCAACCAGCAGAGGTCCACCGAGGAGCGCACCGTTGATAGACCCCGTGGCGGTCGTGGTGCCCGTGGCCGCGGAGGTAAGACGATCCCATCACTCGGTTGGCCTGCGGAAAATGGCACATACTAAAACACTCCTCCAGGTGCTGGTGCTACTCGTCACCGCGCTGCCGACGACCGTCATGCTAAGAACATCGCTCCGTACGTTTGACACCAATCAACAAATCCCCACCACCCACTTAGCAGTACCCTAACAGAGAACACAGCGGCTCCGAGAAGCAGGCTGCCCAGGCCTGGGGTGCTAACGATGGTGATGCCGAGCTGAAGGACGAGCAGGCCGGAGAGGCCATCGCACAGATCGAGAAGGCCGATGCCGATGCCGAGGACGCCGACGGCGAGGCCAAGGAGCCTGAGCCCAAGCAGCTTACCCTCGACGCTTACCTCGCCGAGCGCCAAGCCCAGCTCGACCTCAACGAGTCCCTCAAGATCCGCAAGGTCGAGGACGAGCCCGAGGGCGTTGCCCTGCAGAAGGCCGAGGGTGAGGACTACTTCGCCGGCTCCGGTGGCAAGTCCAAGAAGACCAAGAACAAGAAGGTCAAGGAGACCATCGCGTGGGAGGATTCCGGACGTGAGGAGCGCCCTGCTCGCGGAGGCCGTGGCGGAGGCCGCGGTGGTGACCGTGGTGACCGTGGTGACCGTGGCGACCGTGGCGACCGCGGTGATCGCCGTGGTGCTCCCCGCGGTGGTGCTCCCCGTGGTGACCGTGGTGCTCCTCGTGGCGGTGACCGTGGTGCTCCCCGTGGAGCTCCTCGTGGTGGTGCCCCCCGTGGTGCCCCTCGCGGTGGCTCTGCTGCTCCTGCCTTCGGCGCCAACGACTTCCCTGCTCTGGGTTAAGTAACCACACATACACACACGACATGCCGAGATCGTCGTCCAGCAAATGGATGATGTTTGGACTGGTCTAAGGAATCGGAAACCAATGGGACAGGACTCAGGAGGATAGGCTGCATAGGGTTCACGGCTCCTGGTGAATGACACGAGGTTTTCTTTTATCGCAGGACTGCTTGACGTCGGGTGTTTGGCCAGTCCTGTCCACAGTTCTAAAACGAAAAGTCAATGATTCATTCTCACTTTCTGCTCAATGGACATCTGGCATCATGATTTCTCCCTCGGAAAGACGTGGTCGACTGGTTCTAGAATTGATCAATTCTTTGCCTAAGCTATGGAGTAGGAAATGGTTGCTGGCTGGTCCTGGGGATGGCAAAGGGGCTGTATGCTATGCTACTCGGAAAATTCATGTAGTACTTACTGAGTGAAACTCGGACGATTTGAAGATGATGCTCTACACTGTCTGTTGTGCCTTGCATGTGCATGCGAGATGTGGTGCCCTAAAGTCCCTCCGCATATGCTAAGGGTAGCTAGCTAGCTGTCTGTCTGCCATAGGCGATACTCCTACAGATATCAGAGCAAGTCTTTCCCTCGTCGCCCACCGTGCCTGTGCAGAACACCCACCTGGCATAGCACGCCTTATGTGCCAAAAAAAATACCGACAGGCAGAGCGGCCAGCTGGAAAAAGGATCTCTCAACAATTACCATTCCATTCAACGTCTTCGTCCTCAGCCACAACCCTCCAAAGGTCGATATTACCCAAAGGTGGTCATTATTACCCAAAGGTGGTCATTCATCCGCCGACAACCCCAGGAAGTGACAAAGGCCCCCCCCTCCTCTCTGCCGCTTTTCTCTAGAAGCACAGAAAGGCATTGTCACCTCCTCCCTCTTCTTCTTCTTCTCTTTCTTCTTCTTCTTCTTCTTCTCCTTCTCCTTCTCCTTCTCCTCTTCCTTAACCCCCTTCACAATGCCATGTTCCCCCAAAGACACAACAAAGAAAAGATACTACTTGACCTGGCCTGCTTCCTGTATATTTAAAATAAAATAAAATTTTATCCAACAACCCTCCCTCCCCCTGAGGGCTTTTTCTTTCCCACAAACACACCAGCCTTCACCAAACCCTTCTTCCATCTCTCACAACCCAAATCTGCCTGCTTGAGACCACACATACACACATATAGACAGATATCAAGATATTCTCTCTCTCTCTCTCTCTCTCCCATAACAATGTCATCCCCCACCACCAACACCAACAACAACACCACCACCACCACCACCGAGACCCTCTGCACCCGCTGCCAGGACGTCCTGACTAACCAGCAGCCCCTGCCAGACTTCGCAACGCTGACAATCAGCAGGCCCCAACAATGCCCGGGGCGCCGGGGCGCCATCGAGCCGTGTGATCTGTGTGACATGGTCCGTGGGAACGTCGTTGCTGTGTTTGGCAACACTGCTGAGAGTGTGAGCAGTCCCCGGCGGAGCGTCGTGGGTGGGGGGAGGGGGGCCTTTGAAATAAAAAGGTGAGTGAGTGAGGG